>LD688955.1:7899585-7917971 GCA_003118335.3 Papilio memnon | reverse complement strand
GAGCCAGGAGACGGACATAGGATACTATTTATTCCGTTCGACAGCGATGGATGGATGTTTGTTAGAGTTAGTAGCCTGAACGGGTAAACGGATTTCTATGAAATTTGGTATGGACGTGGAGGATAGTCTGGAAGAACACATAGGCTACTCACTTTTGTTTTTTTTATTCCACGCCGACGGAGTCGCGGGCGAAAGATAGTTTATTATATTCCCTTAGGAAGTTTGACAATTCACATGACGTAATACGTTTCCATTCGATAACAGGTATTCAGCTCCGCAAGATAACATCTCAAATTGGCGGAATGATTTACTGCGCGTTGTTTGCTGAGCTTTGATTTGTTTCCCCCCGTCGTAAATTTGTGAATTTGATGCTTGATATAGCTCGGATTTCGGCTCGTCGAAGCAAATCCGAGTGCAACTGAAGCAAAACAATCGAGTTCTCAGACCGCAAATTCGGTCTCTTTGTGAGATTATGTTCTCTGTTAAAATAAATTCTGGTCGAAATTAAAACGAGAATTCGGTATTGGAAATACGAATGCCATTTCCGGGAATCTTTAAAACTTTCATAATTAACGATAATTAAAAATACGTGCATGCAAATATTCTTTGAATAAAACTGCTTTAGCTTAGATTTGACTAGAGATTTTTAAAGAGGATTGATCAAATAAAAAAAAATAAAGATAAAGTTAAGAATGTATATATTAGAGGAAGTTTGAAAGTAGCGCCAGTGGTGCAGAAATTGAAAAGCAAAGGGTTAGCGTGGTATGGACATGTTATGCGACGAGACGATGCGGACATAAACCAGAAAGTGTTAAGAATGAATCTGGATGGCTACAAAAGAAGAGGAAGACCGAAGAAAGTATGGATGGATTGTGTGAAAGAGGATATGCTTAAGAAGGGAGAGGATTCAGATATGACGGCTGATAGAAATGTATGGAATAGTAGCACATACTGTGCCGACCCTCCGTAAGGGATAAGGGCAAGTTGATGATGATTGATCAAAAACAAACATTTAATACTATCAAGTAGTTCTATTTTTATTTTTAATGTTAATAAAATTAAATGTTAATTGACTAGATAGTATTAAAATGCTTTAAAATATGTTATAGTTATTGCTTTAAATATAATAGTAGAGCAATTCATAAATAGCATGCATATAAAATTACCTTAAAAACATGGAATCAAATAACATTTATATTGGCAGTATATGGCTTGTACAATCTTCGATAATAGCGCACAACATTATTGTCGAACGCTTAAAAATTGGAGCGGGACCGTTAAGAATATTCCCCCTGCATTTAAACAACAGGCAATGAGATAGCGTCAGTTGCAATCGTATCGCCCGGGGCGTTTCAGGTGTTCGAAATTACTCGAAAACATCGCGAATTCGAGTCGAAATTGTAAACGAAACTCGTCGAGATAACACCCCGATGCGAGTTTTGTGAAGCGTCTGGGAATTGTTCGAACGCTGTTGTATTACACGGAATAAACTGTGTGTCAACAAATGGAATTGTGGAAAGCGGGCGATTTTACTCAATATAGGAAGATTTGAAATGTTTTCGTTTTGCTATTTGAGAATAGGTTTTTGTAGTCTACTTGAACAAAGCGTACGTTTCGATTTGACTTTGTTTCTTAAATGTTAATATTGAAAGTAACCGATAGTACGAATTTCAAGGACGCGAGGTTTGTCATAACCGGGCCAATTAAAAATCTTTGTTTGCACACTAGGATTAATAGCTTCCGATTCTTTATTGTCTATGAATATCTGCGTTTAGTTCATTGTAATAAAATCCCATGTTAATAGTAGATAAGGTAAGATTAAGTGATTTTTCATTTTACGTAAGTTGACATCGATTCTAGGAGCAATGCCAAGCATTCACCGTTCTGGCATATATTTGGCTGACATGACAGAGTTCCTGACCCAACTAACACTAGGCTTACCACATTTAGATTAAATATCTTTTATTTATTCTTCTTTTTATATTTATATGAGAGGGCAATCAATGTTTTTTTGTTACATGACTATGTTTTACCCGCGACTTATCCCGGGCAAGATTAAAAGAAATTTTGCTATTTTTTTTTTATCCACATGTAATCTATTTCTATGCTAGTTTTTAATACGTTTCGTTTGGGCTTTGAAGTTTACCTTCAAATTTTCTACTTGTAAAATTTTAGCATTTATTGAAAAGTAAGAAAATATGATCTCACATGTTTACGATGTTTGTTATTGCTGTTTTGTAATGTAAATAAACATTAATAAATAAAAATAAACAGATTGTTAACTTCATAATTTGCGAAAGTTTCTGTAACAAATCGGTCAATTCCTAGAAATAAAGCCGAGATGAATTGAATAATATTGTGATGAATTCTATTGAATTTTTGTATAAACATTACAAAGTTAAACATAATTTAATAGTCTAGTATTGTTAAAACTTTCCTCAAAGAACTTTTGTATAAGTTTGTTCAAGTATAAAGAACAGTTTAAAAACTCTGTTGTTTGTTAGCGTTTTGTTTAGTTACGCGTTACGTTGTTTTGCTCTGATTATATTTTAAGGCCTTTATTGATGTGAAAAAACATAAAACAATTTCATACTTCAAACGAGACTTAAGAGTATCAAAGTTTAATTATTCGTTAACCGATTACACTCAGAGTCGTGGCCGTTCAATCAGATGATTATGTTTTATTTCAGAAGCGTTTACTCTTAACAATAAAGGTTAGACATGACTCTACATAAAATATAGTCAATACTTCAAATGTCAATTAACGACAAATTAACTCAAAAATGTATGGAACTGACAATTTTCGATAAGTCACGTGCTTTTCACGTTATTTTAGAATTTTGATACATTTTATCGATTCTACTAGCGATTTTGGAAAGCGAAAGTAACTTTGTCTAGGGGAAGATGCGTACTGACGTTACGCAGACGTTACGTTACGTAACGTGTTACACGAACATTCATATAGTCGGAGCGTAGTGAAATTTGGTATACATGACGAAAAATTTTCTTCAAATTCCTCGCATAGTCGCGGACAATAGCTAGTTTTTTGGTGAATGTGCATGTTTTTGATTTACTTAAATATATTTACCATTCCAACTAAACTCTAGGCTTGTGCTAGGAATGGTTTACGACAATAGTCGAATGGGTTCCGAACCCTCGAACACGTGATCGGAAATCCGTACCACTAACCATTAGGCTATTAACGCTTTAAGTTAATATAATAGTTATACTTAAAGCACCTGTAATAATAACTTTGTTACGGTAAAACTGATTTTCATTCTGACAAAATAACTCGGATTTATTCGCGATTGCGTGATAACTCTTCTTTAGGAACAAGTCATTTGTCTGGAACATAAATTACAATGTCCAAATTATCTGATTCGTGTTCGCTTATCGTTATAGGTTCAGTAAACTTCCTCATCGAATATTTGTAACATAACATCGTATTTGTTTCCCTTTGATATAACGAGAAAAGATTCACGAAAATATGTTTATAATTCACTTTATTGTTATAAAGATTGCTGTTTTCCTTGTTAGTTTTTAAATTTCTTACGAAGGATTATCAATTATAAAAACTTTACTTCATTATTTCATCATCACCAGCTCACTATATGTCCCCACCAAGGGGCTCGGAGCCTACTCTAAAGTTAGGGCGTAGGCCAAAGTCGACCACGCTGTTTTCATTGTTTACATTGGTCAAATTCACAATTGCAAATGTCAAAATGACATGACATGATGATAAACTATGGCAATCTTGCTTACTTGATGTTGGCAGCAACTTATGGTCTCTTTCCCACATTAGGGTTTTTATCTAATATATTTACCCCCTAAGTTTAATAGCGTGAAAATATATAGCCTAAAGCGTGACGTAAGTGTAGGGCTTTTTATTAAAAAAAGAATTATTCAAAAATATGCTGTAATTGCTGACATCTTAGGCAACAAAGAAGTGTGTGTTTAGGCTTTATTATATTAGTATAGAAGTATAGTTGAAATATCAAAGGGCTGTAAAATGTTTTTAACACGTGAATTACGGACTGATTATGTTTTATTTTTGTCTTATTTCGTTGTATAAAATGTCTATAAATCTGTCAGAATTTATTAGAATTAGTGTAAGTCGTTGTAAATTATTTACATTGTAATATTAATAAAATCTCCTACTAAAAGAAGTATACGAGCCAATAAATAACAATGTAATTCTATCTTTATGTAGTTGTATATCGTGCTTGAGAGATGTAAAGTGAATGATTGCCCAAACTACTTACGAAGGGATCCCGCGAGTTACGCTCGCCTCATGCGATCGATCAACTGCTTTTAATCTTATAAACATTAGTATTTTACTTACTAGACTAGCTTTCGCCCGCGACACCGTCCGCGTGGTATTAAAAAAACAAAAGTTAGTAGCCTAAGTGTTCTTCCAGACTATCCTCTACATCTATACAAAAAATCATCGAAATCCGTTCAGCAGTTTAGGCTACAAACTCTAACCAACATCCATCCATCCATCTAAACTTTCGCAATTATATTATTAGTATGATATCATATTCTATACTAATATTATAAAGAGGAAAGATTTGTATTTGTGTACGTGTTGATATAATTAAAAAACTACTGGACCTATTTTAAAAATTTGCACCATTATAAAGCTATGTTATCACTGAGTAACATTTTTACATTTTTTTTAATTTCACCACCCGAAGTCGCGAGCAACAGCTAGTTTATAATAAAGAAAGCAGTAAACACGTACGTGATATGTTAAGAACTTTAAAAATCAATACAATAATAAGGTAACCGTATCACTCACTATATATTTTTTGACGTTTAATTTTGTACTTTAGTTTTTGGTAGTTAAGCCACTGTTAGTTCCAACTAAATACAGTTAAAACATATGTATAGCGGGCTTTAGTACCAACATTCGTACAACAGCTGTTGTACTAAATACTTACTCGTATAAGTACGGTTAAGTGTACGGAATTTTAGTTTTGTTATAACGTATAGGTGTTCATGCACTAAATATTATTGAGGTCACTTTGATGTGCGAGTTCTTATACAGGATGTCCTTTATCATGAACGTCTGGATTATTATCTTTACGTTTTCAAATAATGATAGACTGATTATCTTATATTTTTACCATAATTTCCTTTAGGATATATTTCAATGCCATCAAGTGTTACATTATAAGAAATTTATTGAGTAAAAATACAGTCTTGTCCCCATTCATCGCCGGGCCGCACATTATCCGGCCGATCAATCTTTGTGAATCAATTGAAAAATGTCGTTGCGGTTAGCGGACCTATTTAATTAACTTTTCCGGAGCATTATGACCGGTTTATATCCGGATTTTATACCCGGCCAGCATTGTGTAGACACAATATCGGTCGGTTTATTGTGATTCTTTGTCGAGTGCTAGATTGAGCACTTGATACCTCCCATCCTATCGAATGCTGACTCGCGGTTCGCTAGTGGAACTCAATCGGAGTGAATGGATTTTTTTAAATGAACGATTGAACGAGTGAACGAAGCGCTTAAAATAATAGCCGAATAGTTTCTTGGCAGCGTCGCTGAACTTGAAATGTTGAGCGGCGATGCTCTGGCGTTTTTTTTTTGTTTCTGGTCATGTCGTGCGGAAAGTTTTGCTCAAAGCAATCGCTTGGAAGAACATTTGTTTCGAATAGTAGTAATTTTGTCGCTTGTCAAACGGATTTTTACCTTCAATGAAAGAAACTTTAGCTTTTTATTATTAACTAAGACGTAACAAAGATATTTTCCCGTTAAATTACTAGATGTGCTTACTGATTTATGCATTAAGTATTTGCAAACTCTTTGTTGTTTTTTAATATGAAATGGCAAAAAACGTACGTCCATTTGTGTATACTATGCTGTCCGTTTCGGGAATATTGCCAAGAAAGATTTCACATTTGTAAAGAAATTATTATATTTTTTATAGTACAGGGTGGCGGCTAGTTTCGTCATGTCACTGGGGTCATTGATCATTCACGGGTTCGCGCCTCAACACATTGCGCCGCCTAAATAAATCACCAAAGAAAAAAAACTTGTTTTCTCCCCTACCTGAAGCTATTCTTTTTTATGTCACATTTTCTTTTCGCACATGTTTTATGTGAATTCTTTTCCAAAGAGATACGATTTAGTTACAAAGATTCACGTCCAAATTATTGTAAATTTTATTATTTTTATTAAAATCAATTCTGATCATTCGATAGTTAGTGTGTTTCACGTGAGAATGTAACAAGAATTAAAAAAAAGAACTTTCAACAAAATAATATTTAGGAATCTTTACGCAACGCATTTTCCTTTTTTTTATTTCAGAGCTTCACATTTTTTCCTTCAGTCAAGGCACTGAATGTTTATAAAACGTCATTCAGGATATCTGATATACAGTATCCTTAAACAACTCAGTGTTACCATCATTAAAATAAAAGTAATGGTTGCAAAACTAAAGTCGCGCGACATTTTTGTCGACGTTACGGAAGCCGGCATTCATTCTGTACAAAGCCCGACACCAACGTACAAAAGACTTGTTACCTTTCAAAAACTAACAGCGACCAAGTTTTTATGTAAACACTTATGTGACTGTTGTTACTCACACGAAGTTATTAGACAACCGAAATGTATAGAAATTAAAAAAAAAACTGTACTCTTAAGACGAACTATTCCACTGTTCAGTTAGAACTAACGTATGTTGAATACTTCAAGGGCTCTAGACATCATCACCACCTCACTAAAGTCCCCACCGAGGGGCTCGGAGCCTACCCGAAAGTTAGGGTGACTAGGCCATAGTCAACCACGCTGGCCAAGTGCGGGTTGGTTGACTTCACACATATCTTTGATTTTGTGTGCAGGTTGCATCACGATGTTTTCCTTCACCGTAAGAACGTCGGGTAAATTATGTACATATGAAAATTCGAAAAATCGAAAGTCACATTGGTACATGGCGGCGGGATTCGAATCCAAGACCTGTATATTACAAGTCAAGTGCTTAAACTTTAGACATATTCGCACAATATTTTTCATGGATAGAAAATTTTATTATTAGTAAATTGTACAGTTCAAATGAACCCTTACAGTCTGTACAGTCAGTTGAACTGTACACTTAGATTGTTTAATTTTCAATACAATACAAATATACCTACAGTAATTCTAAACAGCAATGTTTATTACAAATTATAATTCTGGATATTATGTAAAGGATAATAGTTGATGTATATAATGAAGATATTACAATGAGACCTCGATCCTTATGGTCCCTTTGGCAACCCTCTAAAGATTGTTTCTTTTGTTACAGGTGCCCTTAACAAGCGTCCCTTCACTACGATGATGCGTTTAAACTCTATCCCTTAGCGTACATAGGATAAAAGACCGAGATATGATACGTAATAACCGATCGATCAGTGAATAAAATGTGCGAGTGATTTACAGGAATAATGGGGACAGTGAGTGCGAGTGTGTTTAGGAAAGTGGTGGCTGTTGTACTGCTGTTGTGGATAGACGGTGAGTAGGAAATATTCTACTCTGTTACAACATCATCAAGTCATCATCATTATCATCAGATAATTGACGTCCATCGACATTACTGCAACTTTACAGCGGGCGCACATATTTGACTAAATTATTGTGCGATTGTCAATTGTTTCGCAGCCAATTCAACTGTTTAGTTAAAGGTGTGCGCGCGCTCTTAATCGTAACCAAAGATATCGCCGAGTTCGTGAAATATTTTTGAAACCTGTTGGGTTTTTTGACTTGCCTATTTGTTCCACCTAGCTATTTTGAACAATTTACGTAATCAAAAATTATAAAAATTAATTTTATAACATTTGAAAAATTTATGGCATTTTTGTACGAAAAGACTGTAAACATTAATAAATCACAAAAAATGTTTTTTCCTGACCCAAGATAAAAATTAATTAGTTAAATCATTTAAAGATTTGGGCACATTGATTAACGAGCCTCCCTTAATTGCGGCTAAAGTAACCAAAATTAAAATTAATTCCACCCTTCCCATAACACGGAGTCGAAATTTAATCGAATATTCCCTTCCAAGAACAGACAAAGCAGTTTTAATTAAGGAATAAAACTGACGAGAAAAAAATATCTTCCTCAATTCGCAATAAATTAACTGGTTTCTTAATCCAGGAAGCCGGGCTTTTAGCTGATTAACTTTTCAACTGACTCTGGAGACTCTCCAAGGATATAAATCATTTATAAAACAATTACGACTAATCTTTGATAAAATACTCCGTTCAGATACTCTTAACATAACTATCTAATTAGTTTTAATCAAAGAAGACGGATACCCCACTTGGGACGTTGTTGAAATTAAATAATCACTTGTTTCAGTTAAAACGTTGAGTATAATTTAGTAACCTAAAGTTAATTTGAAAAAGTTGAATATACTCGCAAACATCGAAGAAGATTTAGAAATATCGTGAAAGTTTTGGAGAGTGAGATTCTAACATAATAATTTTTAAATTTCTATTCTCACGTCCACTGTAGGTATTTTGGGCCAATGAAATAGTCTGACACTCCGGGGAAGATACACTGAAGAGAGAATCGGTTCAGTCGTTTAAGTTCTAGGTCGTCACAATAAATTTTACGTACATACAAACCCTTTTACATCAACACAAACTTATAGACGCACGAAAACATTACCATCTTTGTCTAGTAAAAACTGAGAAGCATTAACACCCTTTATAGTCAACCATTCAAGCATTTTTACTTATTAAGTATTCCAAATTCTGATAGCAACATGTATGTTTGCAAAATACAAATATAGCACACAGGACCTTAATATAACACACAGGAACTCTTACTTATCGCAACCTAAAAGTGAAGAGAATGTCAGATTTCTATTTGGAATAAGTTTTATAAGACAATATTTTTACCGCTCGGCTTGTCGAGCTACGAGCTGGAGACGGTAACAGATTGTGAGATGCACCTGCCCACGCCCGTCTCCAGCAACTATTTCAAATTGAACGGAAGTGATTTATTTATTTCCAATACTGGTTTAGTGAATTTCATGAGATGCTTCATAAAGGGAATATGTATGATAAAAGAGAGATTTTAATAAAGTAGGTAAACCATAAATATAAAATGAACACCAATATACCTTGGATCTTACTTCTTTTTACTTGAGAATTATGTCCGTTGCTAATGGAGCAATTTCCAGTCCCTCTCTTGTTCTGTTCTCTTGACTTTCTAATAAAACACGATGCCCACCTTCTTCTTTATCTGTTGCATATTTGGTATTGGTCTTTCCCTATTTATTTTACCTTTTCAATATGGTGGCTATAAGGTCTACGGAGAGAAAAGATGTTAGATGCCCTAACATCTTTTCTCTCCTGTGCTGGTATTTTTTGTAACTTATTTCAATACTTCAAACATTGTGAAAGTAAATGCGTGTTAATTTGTTGGCAATAGTTTCCTAAATTATTATGCTTCCTAGAATCACGTATACAAATAGATAAACTAAGAATAATTGTATCAACGCGTTAATCAAAGGCGATAGAAGAAAATCAAACAACACAGGCTTTTACAAGTTCTGGACAAAGATATCATTCACGAACGTCAGATATGATTATACGTACGCCGTGTCTGCAAATCCAATAATTCGTTATATTGAAGAAACTTTCTTTCTTGCAAAGTTGCCGTATCGAAATGATTTCCTTTGACCCGAGCTGTTATTGATATAATTCTACGTTGCCAATATTCCTGGAGATTTGTAGCCTGTCCAACTCTGCCCAGTTTTCGACTAAAAAACGTTGTTCTAAATTATGTCCTTAGTAAATACATGATTAGGTTACGATTAACTAAAGTCGTTAACAGAAAGTTTGGTTATAGTTCTTATTTGTAAAATATTGAACGAAAATTAACTAATGTAGTTCATTTCACAATAAAAATCTGAACCGATCAATTTGTTTCTGTCAAATTTAACTCATACATGGCTGGAAAAAAGGCGAAATGGTTCTATTCAGTTGGGTATTTAAATGTAGGCTACATTTAAATAACAGCTAACAGAAGAGAAAATGTACCAGGAAAAAGGTTTAATAAAGAGTTAAACCATTGTTGATAAGCATATTGGATCCTAAAACATTTAAGCCCAAAAATTCATTGGTCACATAAAAGCAGTAAAAGGGCCGAAACAGTGTCGTTATAGAAAACAATTGGCCCCATAATTTATCGCGGCAACAATGCGTGTATGGGTCACAGCGTATAGCTATTTGCATGTATCATTTTCTAGTTTAGTCAGCGCCCTCTATTGTGTCAATATGTACTTACGCAACAATACACTTTATTCATGTATCCTTTCTTTATATTCTTTGTTATTATTTTCGCAACTCAATTTTTTATGAACGCACCATAACATTCATGTTAGTAGAGAATAAATAGCAGCTTATTCTCCAGACCTCTAACTTTTTAATTTTGCCATTTGGATTGCTAAACTGTTGACAGAAAAAATACACTCACTATCCAGTTTAATAGCTACTTATACTAGGTAAGTGTAGATTTCTGTAACTTAATTCAAACTGAAGAAATTTCTTTGCGGTGGAGTATAGTAGCATCACAAAATTGCCAGTTAATAGCCAGCATTTGTGTAATAACTATTACCTCTACAGTTTAGTACAAATGATATCACAGACCGTTTAGAACAATCTAAATCAGATTTAGTCAATCGAATGGACTGTAACTGATGCTGCTATCTGCACCGATATATTTAACGGACTGTCAGGAGCGGCCTTTAGCTGTCCGCAACAAACGTATTGCGTCCATACATGTCCATACACACGATATAGTTCAAGATTAACAACATATTAATTGATATTAACAAACATGGAAGTGTAGTAGACAGTCATTATTATATTTGGAAAAATAAATGTTATTTTTGCTTTTTACTAGACTTAGCATCTCACCTGGCTCATAGTTTGGAAAAATCGTCATGGTGGTCATTATCAACAAATGTTTATAATTGTCGTCAGTTTACAATCTAACTTTGCATATAAACCGATTTTTTATAAACTAAAGAAGGAGAACATCTTGGCATAAAAATCTTCGATGGTACAACAAAAGCACGCGTTCTATATTTAGAGCTGCTGTGTCTAAACTTCAAGTTGCTTTGATGATTGCCAACCTTCGTTAGGATTGCACAAAAAGAAGAACGATTTCATGGTACACTTGACTTTATTAGTAAAAATTGATGATAATTTCAGGTAGATGAGTGTACTATTATGCAGATTATTCGAACCAATCACATATATAAAAATATAAAATAACTGACATGATCAAACATAAATAAAAAGTAGCTAAAGGCCAGAGCAATAAGCCGATATATTTTCTCCACGTAAAATCGTATTTATTCTCTGAGCGATGTAACGGTTATGTTTTGAAATACGCCTGTCTATAAGGAGCTCGGGAAGTAGGGACGCTGTAACATAACATTTGTTAGGTACAAACGTTTCTCTTATTACGCAAACAGAAAGAATACGAAAATATTTATTATTTTCAGGTTTACCGTTGACCTGGTTGCTTTATTTGTGTTCAAAATATGCTTATAACAGTGCCATTTTATATCTATATCTATACTAATATAATAAAGCGTAAACACACACTTCTTTGTTGCCTAGGATGTCAGCAATCACAGCATATTTTTGAATAATTCTTTTTCTAATAAAAAGCCCTACAATGACGTCACGCTTTAGGCTATATATTTTCACGCCATTAAACTTAGGGGGTAAATATTTTGGATAAAAACCCTAATGTGAGAAAGAGATTAACAAGTTGCTGCCAACATCAAGGAAGCAAGATTGCCATGGTTTGTCATCATGTCATGTCATTTTTATATTTGCAATTGATAATTTGACAAAAGTAAACAATAAAATAAAGTTTTTATAATTCCACGCGGATGAAGCCGCACGCGAACAGCCAGTACTGGATACAGTTATTTCTCTCATGATTTTTTAAAATTTTTTAGATCATAGAAATATAAAAAACACTCAATTCAAATATTCTCTTTTTTCTCTGTGGAACTATATCCATGATTGTGAAATTGTAAAACATCATCGATATTTGCCAAGATTACACTTGGAATCCGTACATTGCTGTGTTAACTACAAAAATCTTACTGTCATTATACAAAATGAAATGGAAAGCGTTACCACTGGTGATATAAGGCGTAGATCGCTTCATTCTATTAATATTCCCCCAGCGACAGGATTTCTTGATAGATTGCCCGTGACAGTGCGAATTTACACTGAATATTTGTGTTGCTACGCGGAATTACAGGGATACGTTTAATTTAGATTCGATAATATTATTTGTATTTGTACTACTTATTCTGGATCACAAATTTGATTCGATCACGAAATTAAGGGAATGCCTAGTGGAGCTAATCATTAGTGTTTTTTTTCTTAACTACTCACATACGAGATAAACCTCCTTTAGTAATTATTTTATAATAATCGTTAACTAAATGTCCAAACTTATCCGCGTCCTCGACCGCGACTTGAACTTCTGGAATTAAAAAAAAAACTTGTTTAGTATTTTATAAGTTCTTCTAGAAAATAAGGAGTAAAAGGTTAGCGTGGTATGGGCATGTTATGAGAAAGGATGAATCGCATGTAACAAGAAGGACGTTAGTTATGAGTGTGGAGGTACACCGGTAGAGGTAGACCTAGAAAGAGATGGATGGATTCCGTGAAAGGTGACATGATCTAGAAGGGAGTGATGACTGAGATGACCGATGATAGAGTTATTTGAAGGATAAAAACCCGGTGCGCCGACCCTACGGTAGTAGGATAAGGTGGGGGATATGATGATGATGAAGTTCTTCTAGGCTATATTCTACATCTATGTCGAATTTCATCCATATCTGTAGATTTGTTCTTCAGATACGTAGTAACAAATATCCGTCCATCCAAACTTTCGCATTTATTATACTAAGCAAGGTAATATTTTAAAGCGATAGATCTCGTGTCTTTCAAAAGAACCCGTGAGGGTCTGAGAAAAGCGACTAATCTAAAGAATTTCATCCTCTGCGTTTCTGAGCCCTTCGTATGAATTCGGAACACGTCAAATGTAAATGAAATGAGAATGTTAAGGAAAAAATTAAGTTTATTATGTAGTACCAGAGACGTTTAATGATGTAAAAGTATTTCTCCCCCTTGTTTGCTCTTAATAAATTATATTAACAACTTCTATGTTTCCTGGAAAAAATCTTACATTGCGTTTTATAAAAAGATGTAATTTTTAAAGCCCTATAGGTTTACTGAGGATCTTATAGGAAAATCTTACTAGAAACTGATGCTGTCGATTTTCTCTTTAATTAAAGTAACTTTCTGTTAAATATATTTTTACCGCTTTAAACTCTGTAGATAAATCGGTTTTAAAGAGCTGCAATTAAAAACAACCCTGTGGTGCTCAGATTGATTTAATTATGTTGTAAAATATTAAAACTTTTTACTTTACAGCTATTAAATTTTTTTTTAAAGTTTTTAGACAAGTAAAAGGCATTGTAAATTATTGTGGACTATCGCCCGCGACTCCGTCCGCGTGTGTTCGTGTCAACGATAAACGTTGATACCGAATGTACAACGTGGAATAAAAAAACAAGAGTGTGCTTATGTGTTCTTCCAGACTACCCTCTACATCTATACCAAATTTCATCGAAATCCGTACGGTCGTTTAGGCTACAAACTCTAACAAACATCCATCCATTCATCTAAACTTTCGCATTTGACGGCGCCTCCGTGTTTTTTTAAAGAGTGTTAAGAAACGTCATAACGACATTTGACAGTGACATTTTAAAAAAGAGTGTTTTTGACTTTTCTACACTCTGACGCAACTCCGGGCTCTCTTGTGCGCAGAGACAAAACGACACAATCGATTTGCATCGCGCTGACATAAGACGTGTTCGGTGGAGCGTCACCATTTTGTTGTAATATTAAAATTACTGATTGTGATAACAGTTGTATTTTGTGAATATAATTATTGAGTATTGACTTCTATACAAGTGATTTATTCTCCTCGCCCGATTACCCACATTCGCTCGGCAATCATGGACGCAGAAAATGGCGATAATGGCCTCGTGCCGATACATTTATAATATTAGTATGATTTGGAACTTCTTCTTTTTAAGAATTTATAATAACACAAGCTATGAAATCTTATTCACGATTATAAATATATTATTAACAAAACGTAGTAATAATTCTGGATTTATTCATACAATTAATTTTCATTAATATGAAAACTAATAGTAAAATGAGTTGAGACGTCCAGATTATGCAATGCAATCTCACTACCGGTACTATATCTACACGGTAGCTAATTAGCTGACATTATACGACAGTCTCGGTGTCACACAAGGAATGTAGGTGATCTCGACTCAGACAAATGTCTCGCTTGATATATTCAAGCAATGAAATTGTCACAAGAATGAATGCATATGCAATCCTTGCTTCATTAGAATACAGACAGTAAGAGCTGGCGCACACGTTTGACTAAACTATCCCACAACTGTTGTGCGATTGTCGATTGTTTTGCAGCCAATTCAACTGTTTAGTTGCACAACTAAAACTCCTTATAAGCTCATAGGACCTCCATATAAGCTCATAGGAATCAAAGCAAGATTAACAGTGCGATAGTTTAGTTTCATGTGTGCGTACTTTTTATCGCTTTCTGTTCTACGAATTACAACATTTCTAGTATGCAAAAGATACTTAGGGTGAGTTGTATCGACGGTTATCGTAACAGTTGAGGGGTTGTTAAATATGACGTCATTTTGACCAGCGTAAAACTGCTGTAGCGAATATTATGAGCATCCGTAGACGTAATCACCGGGAATGCGCTGGTTAAGGTTTATAGTTAATTAATATAACTCACCCTTAGTAAATTTTAAGGTTATTACTTATCCGGCTCGAAGGACCAATTGTTTGGTTTAAATGTTTTATTGGGCAAGAATAATGATACAAAACAAGTATGCGCGATGATCACTTCGTCGCCGTTGTTTTTTCTCTCACGTATATCAGTGTTGCCAGCGTCTCGCGCGAACATTTAATATTACCATTACTAATTTTAACTGTAATGACAACCGGCGATATGATGTAACTCTTAAGCTTGTAGAGCATGCCTAAATATTTCGATCCGCATCGTGATGTATGAGAATAATTCCCCCATTGTTAGCTAGTTACGAACTGCGCTATATTTATTCTCGAGCGGTAAATTATCTTCAGTAAATCAAAGTCAAACGAAATGAGGTTTTCATTTCTAATATACTGCGTAAGCTTTTGCTTGCAGGCTGGTTTTATGTGGCTGTTTATTTGATGTTTAAAGTTATTATGTTTTAAGGGTTTTAATGTACAAGTTCAGTCGGGGAATCTGGCGGTTTTCTACCTTACTGTACGTTTTGTACGAATTGAGACGACAACACGGAAGGGTAATCACTAGGACGCAGATATTAAATGTGTCTGTGCGAAAAAAGGTTCATGGCTAATTGCTTTTTTTTATTATTTTCCCGTCGTTTGTGCTCACTGCTACCTAATTGGTTATTTGTATTCCTATGTGTCGAAGTTTGTCTCCTTGCAACGTTCAAAGCAGTTATTCTGTAAGTGTATCATTGCACTGCAGATTTCTGCGACTGTACATGTAAGAAAGAGGCTTGTCTAATATTTCTTGTGGTTTTCATTAAATGTAGTATAGGGTTCTGACTGAATTGGTGATGATGGTCAAAATTGGGACTTTAGTAAAGTACTACAATGATGTCATAAAACATACCCTAAAATTCTTTAGTAAAAATATTCCAATCTTCATCAACTTGTCTATTTATCAGCTAGTTTTATTACAAAGTTAAAAATATTTTAGAGTTTGTTATAAATGGTTATATAGAGCACGTATCTGTTGCGATCCCGCACATCGTAACTTTGATAACTCATCCAAACTAACGCGAGCTCCGAACACAACGATGTTACGCGGTCCCAGCAACTTTTTTATTTCGCTCCACAAACAACCTTTGTGTCCGGGTAAAGTGCATTAATGAATCTGCATTTTGCGACCGCCAGGAGACAGGGTTACGAGGCCAGCTGTTGTTATACCACTTATAAATGTCGGATTTCAATTATCAACTGAAATTACAAAAAGCTACGAGCATTCAAATAGCATCAAGACCTTCAAAAACTTAAAACAATGCCGGCAGCGCATTTGAAATTCCTCTGGTTTTGCGGATGTCCATGGGCATCGATGATCACCTCAGTGTTTCTGACGCTCGTTTGCCTTATATCTTACTTATGTCATAAATGTTCGTTAGAAAGTATCTTCTAAACGGCTGAACTGAACTCCTTGCAATTTGGTATGTATGTAGAGTATAAACTGGAAGAACATATAGGCTGGTTTATCTATATAATATATTTTAAATTCCGCACGAATTAAATCGCGGGCATCAGCTAGTCTATACTAATATTATAAAGAGGAAAGGTTTGTACTACTGGGCCGATTTTAAAAATTCTATCACCGTTAGAAAGGTAATTTATCTGTGAGTAACATAGGCTATATTTTATATTTTCACGCGGGCGAAGTCGCGCGCAACAGCTAGTCTTATATAAAATTATTTAAAGAACTACAATTAGAGTAAAAATAAGCTTAAACTTTCCTCTAAACATCAATGGTGCTGTTAAACAGCGATATTAAAATGCGGTTATTATAATATTTTTATCATAAATAGCATCAATATTGTTAACAAAGCAGAATGTGATACAATGGAGAAAATACTGCATTATTGCAGAGGCTTTGATTATTCATCCAAACTAATACGTGGATACGCAAACGCTCCGCCGTGCAGCATAACAACGTTTGTAGACATCATCTTTTTAATTTCACAAACGTATACGAGACAAAAACATTAATTTAATTCAACATATTCTATGATACTATGGTCATATATTACTAGCTTTCGCCTGCGATTCCGTCTGCATATAATTTAAAAAAACAAAAGGAAGTAGCCTATATGTTCTTCCAGACTATCCTCTACATCTATGCCGAATTTCATCGACATCCGTTCAGCAGTTTAGGCTACAAACTCCAACAAACATTCATCTAAACTTTCGCATTTATAATATTAGAGAGTATGATTGTAAAACTATTATTCTATCAAATATTATTGAAACTGCTTAAAGCCATAATAGGAAAATTTGCGAGATGTAATCGTAACGTAATCTTTCGAAATCGGTCCAGTAGTTTTTAAGTGTATTCCTTACATACAGAAACACAAAATTTTGCTCTTAACGACATTAGTATCATCATCATCACCAGCTCACTATACGTCCCCACCGAGGGGCTCGGAGCCTACCCTAAGTTAGGACATTAGTATAGATTTATTAAAATTGACCTTGGTCCTTATAGGCAGTATACTATCTGCATCTGGCAGTATTTCAACGGCGCTGGTCTCGGAAGCAATTTGCAATAGATTTATAGCGACCATAGATGCCTTTAGGAACGATCAACGTGTGCTAACATACTTCGGGAGGTATATTTTAAGTTAACTGGCCAAGTAAATTGAAATTGATCGACAGTACCATTGAAAACTTTAATGATTTAAAGCCAAATTAGGCTGACATATTTAATTACATAACATATACAGTAACTATCTTACAATTTACAGTGTGGCAACTTAAGAGAAGGCCCTGCCTCTTGGAACACTAGGTTTACTAGGTCAGGATTACTAGGTCAGGAGTCATTGTCCCACCGATTTTGCACAAAATTGTTTTGATCCAATAAAGATTTCTTTTTAACTCTTATATTTAACTAGCTTTCACCCGCGACTACGTCCGTGCGGAATGAAAAAAATAAAAGCAAGTAGCCTATGTGTTCTTCCAGACTATCCTCTACATATATGCCAAATTTCATCTAGATCCATTCAGCCGTTTAGGCTAAATACTCTAACAAACATCCATCCACCCAGCCATCTAAACTTTCGCATTTATAATTAAGATAAGAATTGCTTATTATTTTAGTAAGATTATTTCGGCTGTTACTCACGTCTATTATAAAAAAAAACTATTATTAAAAATTTTGAAATCGGTCCAGTATTTGATGAGTTATTTCAATACATACAAAAATACAAATCTTTCCTCTTTATAATATTTGAATAGATTAAAATAATCAAGAACATTTTTGTTTCTAAGGTATATTGCAAGAAAGTCTTTATCAATTCACGTCACCGTTTCTATAATTAAGTTTAGGGGCGAGCAGAGAAACAAGCGGCGATTCCTTCTACGTTCATCTGCGCGCTTGATAAATGAGAAAGAAAATTGATTTTGTTCCGCAAAGTCCGAGCACCTTGTGATTACAAACACTATCCAACTTCATCTATATCTATACTAATATA
>LD688955.1:7876741-7895198 GCA_003118335.3 Papilio memnon | reverse complement strand
TTATTTAGAATAATAAGTCTTGATAAACTTGAAGCTGTCAGTGAAATTTTCAATTACTTATATCCGCACTCGTCCATGGCTTTCGAAATTCTGACTGCTCATTAGGAAAATGCCTTTAAAACTCTGATTTCCCTCGCGTACATTTAAGTTTTCAGCAAAAAAAATTAATTCTTCTGCTGACATTTGTAGCATTGTCAAAATAATTTCTTGCTTTCCAGGGAAATGTCCATGATTAAGGGTGAAATATACAAAGTCTATTTTTACTTGCTTCTCTAATTTTTTAGAATTCTTTAAGAAATATCTTTCATCAAAAGTAGCATCCGACAAATTAATGGGATTTATACTTCATCAAGAGAATCTGAAATAACCTTTACTTGTTTAGTTTTATCTGCACCGTTTGCGAAAAATCTCATTTATTTTTTCAATTCTCCCTTGAATTGAAAAGATGTCTTACGGCTTTACGTTCCTTCGATTTATCTCTTCCACATTTTGTGGAGTTAATTGTGTCTATTTTCTTACATTGAGTATTTCTTTTTATTCATCATAGTGATTAAACAAATTAAAAGAATTTATCGCAAATCTGAGTAGTTAGAATTTGAAAACTATATTTGAACAGCATCATCAGAGCATTGTGATTTTAAATTTCCCTTTTTTCACGTTAGATCAGTTAGTCTTTCGAATAATGGCTCTTTAAGTAGAAGAAGATACTAAATTTAAGTATATGTAAATAAGCAAATAAAGAATACGTTCTTTAATATAGTGTAAAGTTTAACAGACGTGAAAAGCAAAAGATTACAATAATATCACACAAAGCTAACGTAACGATGAACGTAACCGTTGATATTATTGCATCTCGCACATTCCCAGAGTGCGGACCGTCTGCTGATATAGTTTATGAAACAGTTGCAGTTTGAGTTTCTATGTTAGTCAACTAGCTGAGTGAAGCAGATTAGCTCTTAAAGCGAGACAGTTGAAATAGCTTCATTTACATATTACATTTCGATAACTTTAGAAATGCAGTCAATTCTAACAGATAGTTGGATTAGATACGGGATTTTTGCTAGATTTACAGAAGGAAGATGTTTTTTTGATTATTTTTATACGATAAGGTGGCACGCGAGCGAGTGGTCATCTGAATACACCGATTACGAAGCGACCGCTGCCTTTAGACATCCATAATTGCAGATGAATGCCTACCCCTAATTGACAGAGGTGGAGACGCACGTAAAGAGGACATTTCTTCTTCTTATGCTTCTCTTCCACCGTCAATCCACACAGAGAAATGGACTAAAACTAGGCATCCGGCACATGTACACGTTGATCCGTTCCATTTTTATTACCATCTGTAGTCTAACTTGACCGAATTTGTGCAATGAGATGGCATTCGATTCGTATTCTTCTCAGAGAAACAGAAAACAAAATACAGTTGGTTTATTGCTTTTTCGCAAATATTATTGTGAAAAAAATAGAAGAGAAAAGTGTAAATGGGTGCTATGATTATTTACTGCGGTGTCTAAATTGAATAAAACATGCTCATCAAAATAAGCACCTGCAATTTAACAGATCCCAGTGCGCGAATGCTCTCAAGAAATTCGCATTATTCCGTACTCCTCGCACAACAGTTGGAACGACGTTTTTATAGCTTTAAGTACACTCGATTTGTCTTCGCTCGGCCTTTAAGCGATTAATTGCTCCTCTGAGTGTACAATAATAATTCACGCGCACGTCTATATTTGAATTAAGATTTTTTTTTATGAACTAAAATTTTAAAGTTGCACTGACAAAAACATGGAGAATTGATGCTGGATATTAAAAAATGTGTGTGCATTACCCGTCTTTGATTAAGATATTTTTTATGAAAGCTAGTGAGGGTTAAAAAACAGTAAGGTTGGTTAAGATCGTTAATAAACTCGGACTCATGGACCAACTATAATTTTTAACTCCTAAACTAAGAGACACTTTTAACATACTTTTATACAAATTGAACAATGAATTCAAACAAAAATAAAGTTGTTATACGCGATTTTTATTGTTGTTTTGTAAGAGACTTTTATTGTTATCCTTTAACAAAAGAAATGTTACAAATGAAACCTTTATTTGTAAAACCTTAGGACATTTTCTTGAAGACAAATGTGGGCGTAGTTAAGCCTTAAGTAAATAATAAAAATGACGAGTGTCTTTATATTAAATGTATAAGTTTTTGAATCATTTTACCTTATTGTTAAGTTTAATCTATACATGTAATAAAATTGGAGTGTTTGTAATCAAAAGAAAAATTCCAGATTTCGGGAAGATGTGTTCGCGTTGCTGATACCGAAAAACGGATTTAATTTTTTTTTTGTCTGTCTGGCCGCAAGCCGCGTTTGTTCCGGGCAATCTCCGAAACCGCGGGGCCGATTTCGACCGGACTTTCACTGAAGGGTAGCTGACATAGATCGGCATATTATAGGCTACTTTTTTTATCTTAATATTGCGTGGACAGCTAGTTTTTTTTATAAAAGTTCCGTATACATTTTATTGTTAGATATACCTAAAGACTAGTATTTCTAGATAAGACTTGGTTTTGTTATGTTGTTAATTTACTTGATCAATTTTAAAAGTGAGTTCTCATTGAAATTTGTTGTTTTTTAACCCAACTATTGCTTGTTAAATATGATATTTACGTCAATAAACATTTTCGTTTACTAACTAGTCCTTGTTCGTACGTATTCCGGGACGTGTTAACTTACTTGCAGACTAGTTTCCGACGTGACCGAGGGTGGCGCTAGTTGTACTTCGTATTACTTCTGACTCTATCTCCTTCATTTTTCCTTTACATTTATTTTGGTCACGCATCGACTAAACGTACGAGTTATCATGAAGCAACTTTGTAAGGTAAGAAATATTCCCTTTTGAAACTATTTTAGTTTTTAGCTTTCGGAATTCCCTCGTTTATGTTAAAATAATAAACTACATCTTACTTTTCTTACTAATATTATAAATGCGAAAGTTTAGATGGATGGAAGGATGGATGTTTGTTAGAGTTTGTAGCCTAAACGGCAAAACGGATCTCGATTAAATTTGGTATAGACGTAGAGGATAGTCTGAAAGAACACATAGGCTACTCACTTTAGTATTCCACGCAGACGGAGTCGCGGGCGAAAGCTAGTATCATATAAAGTTAAGTATGTAAATATTTAGGTAATAAATAAGAGAAAGCCTTACCACCAGAAACACACCTTTTAAGTTCAGGAGACAGAGCCATACTGTATTGGAAAAAACAATTCTATGGCCAATATAAAATATGTTTTTTAAATTTCTTAATCTTCACTAACTTCCATGGAAGATCAATATACTAAGTATAGGATATGTAAGTGATTGGATTCTAAATAATTAATTCTAAACCTCGCAACAACAATCATATTTGTTGCTCGACCGAACAATACAACCTTATACAAGACGGGTGTTTTGGCCTTTCATTTAAAGTGAAATAATCATGGTTAAAACAGCATTTGGTATATTTAAGTAAACAGGAATTTAACCTTAACAAATCACTGAACTTCATTGTAAATGAAACCTCGCTATTTGTGGAATGTAGCCGACTGTAAAATTCCGTTGATGGTCGAAATACATAGAAATGTTTTCCATATAAATTGATCGTTGGTAACGTGGGAAGGAGCGTATAGCTCGCGCGGGACCAGACCCGCAAGCCTTATTAAGTCGATTCAGCAAATGTTGGAACTTTTTACGGAACTAGCGTAAAAATATTTACGATCTCCTTTCACCGGTCAGAACTTTACTGGTAGAAAACAATTTAATTTATTCTTCGATAATGAGCTACGATAAATGTTATTGGTGAGTTTTGTTGTATCAACATTTTCTGAGTACCAAAGTTACACATATTGAGACGTTAATTGAACACTAAAGGAGGTTTTTAGTATAGATTTTTCATATATTGTCAAGCACTTAACGTTTCTAAGTGTGAATGTATTATTTCTCACAAAGGCATATATTACATTTATTTTAACTACAACTTTTATATTGAAAAAGTAAAATTGCCTTAATTGCTGTGCAAGTTGACTCTATTTAAAACAATGAAAATATTCCCAACACAGAAGTACAATTAAATAAAAAGCGACTGACAATTTGTTTGAAGTCATTTATTAAAAATCTATTCGACCGAACGGTCTGCAACTGTCGCCGAATAAAATCGGTCAAAAGGCATCGGTTCTATCAAAGGCCTCTATATTTCGGTCACGCGCGTGCTTGTTAATGAAAATAATAGGAGAGGAAGGTTGACGTCGAAATGACTTTTTATATATGGTTTTATTTTTATATAGCAAGAAATCGTACGACTTCTGGGACTATCTCGAATAATCGTGAGAACGTTTACGTAACGTTTTCGACAAATTTGGTGTGAGAACTCGGTGGAGAATTCTAATACGTTCTCGAAACTGTGACGCAAGTATTCGAAATAGACCCTCTGGTAAACATTTCCAATGTTACGCTATTTCATTTAATTTGAAACATTAAAATAGGCAACTATTATAAGTTTTTTGGTAGTTGTATAAATTCTACTTCAACAGTAAAATTTCTAACAAAAGCTGTCTGATAATGTTAAACATAGTTAGGAAAAAAAATTAAAAGGAGGCTCTCTGTTCGTTTGTATTAAAATTAACTTTCGCCCGCGACTCCGTCCGCGTGGAATTAAAAAAACAAAAGTGAGTATCCTATGTGTTCTTCCAGACTATCCTCTACATCTATGACAAATTTCATCGAGATCAGTTAAGCTCTTTAGGCTACAAACTCTAACAAACATCCATCCATCTAAACTTTCACATTTATAATATTAGTAAGATTAAAGAGTCAGTAAGTGACATAGATAATGGTATTTACTTCATAGTAAGACAGTGAATGTATAAGGGATGTCACATCTAGATTTACCGCATACGTGACGTGATTGCGGTCCAGTTCAGTGTTCAGTATTCAGTCGGGCCGGTGGACAATAAAGGCTCCGGGGAACGCCTGTCACTAAATATCAACTTTCTTTTTTGTTCCTCGAGTTATATCCGTCCCCTTCTGTTATTCTATGCTGTTGCGTAATTGCCTACGATTGTTACATAACCGCTATATTACCTTGTCGTTTGTTTCATATAATTTTACGGTATTTTGCGAATGTTGCCTTTAAAAGGATGATTTTTATTTATTTTAATTTGGATGGTTGATTCCTTTGTATCGATTTGGTTGTATTATAAATTTCTATATAGAATATACATTTCAAAATCAGGTCAAACGTACTAAAACTGTCGCAGTTGCCTTCTTTTAAAGCTGTCAAAATATCTTTGTACTTAAGCAGAATAAAACGAAAATTATCATTCGAGTATTTTTGTTGGTTTGATAAATAATATCAAGTTGCTATCTGAGTAGAATCGATTACTTGATTTAAATCATTTTTATTACTGTAAATTGCATCAATTAATTCAAAATGCTAGAAGAAAATATGATGCATTTCTCTAGTATTAAACGTCAATGAAGACTACTGACACGTTTTTGCTTTAAATAATTTACTGCACGAAGCAATAAAAGGCAGCTCTAAGCACTTCACACACGAACTAACATTTGCATACAGCCGAAGAGCGATTTCATATACCGCGACGGCACCGAATGTTGTCTATGCAAACACTCGAGCGTCAGCCGACGATATTGTGTAAACTAGGCTTTTGTATCACACCCCGTATTCTGAACACCCCAGACGCTTCGTAAGCAAAGTGTCGCTTTGAAGCCAATGATTTGATTTTCCTTCAGCCTATAAAATTTGTTTTGATTTTGCTGTAGCGCTTGCTTCATTTGCATGTGTTGGAGTTAGCAAAAAGTGTAGATGCATTGAAAGGCTTGCATAATTTTCTTTTCAATCTGTCCGCATATCATGCATGACATGCTTTCTAACAAACATGCAGTTTCAATGGAGCTGGAAACAAAAATGGTTACGGAATTTCAAGGAGGAAATCCAGTTACCAGACCTTAACGTACTAGGTATGTTTGAATTATTAATCGCTAACTAGAAGACCGAAAATGCCAGAGATTAAATTCTGGAATCTGCGAAACGCGCTGGTTGATTGTATTTTATTTGTTGTTGATACAATATTAGGAAAATCACACACAAATTTCTTTACCACAATTCTTACTTCCATATCTAATACGGTTCCTGAGACGTAGTGCTCATTTTCGCCCTCAAAGGGTCACTCGTTATGAGAATGTAAATCATTGGAATGTGCTAAGGGCCGCTACGTCTCACGCCTCGAACACAAAAGGGTTTATGGCTCTTTCTATCAAACGTGTTATCATATTTCTTTTTTATAACTTGTCTATAAATTTGAAGAGTTTTGTCGAACTTGTGGCCTAAATGACAAACTGAAAATTTGGTGTGACCAAGTTGACGGGCGCTTTGGCATGATATTGACTTTATTGGTTCTATTTTTTATTTATCCCAAAATATGTAACTGCATTGTTTAAAGTTGTCTAGGAATTTTAAGGTGATTGAATCGAGAACGCAAACACGAGGTATCCTTGGGAATGACGAAGTTTTGTCTATGTTATTTATACTGATATTAATTTTAGTTTTATAAAGAGGACAGAATTGATTATTCTTTTATTTAATAGACACCAAAACTACTAAATGCTACATTATCACAGAGTAACATAGACTATTTTAAACAGGATATCCACTTGAAGGCTATGGATATGAGAGGAAAGATTCTTTGCCACTTAAGTTAAGCTGTGGAAAACTAAAACTATATGCCTAAATTTATTCAAAAAAATTATAAGTAGGAAGTAGGCTTATCGATATATTTACAGAGTAAGTAATTCTATGTAACTGAAATGCTATTGCATAATAAAATGCTCCATGTTATTGGTCGGCTGCCAGATCTCTATGAGGCAGCCATTTAAATTTATTACACTTTCAACTGTAAGAGGCTTTCACTAGAATCAAATAGATATTTAAGGGAAACGAGATAATTGATCTAAATTATCCCTGTAATTGCATAGCGCTAGCTTTCGATGCCAGAAGAATAAGTATTTTTTGTTTCACCATCACCTTCTCACTTTACGTCCCCACTGAAGGGCTCGGAGCCTACCCTAAGTAAGGGTGACTAGGCCTTAGTCAACCACGCCGGCCCAGTGCGGGTTGGTTGACTTCACACATATCTTCGAATTTCTTCTCGGATATGTGCAGGTTACATCACGATGTTTTCCTGCACGGTAAGATCGGGTAAATTATGTACATATGAAATTTGAAAAATCGAAAATCACATTGGTACGTGGCGGGATTCGAACCCAGGACATGTAGATTACAAATCAAGTGCTTAAACCCCTGAGCCACCGACGCTCTTATTTCGTTTATTTAGCACCAATTACATTAGTATTATTGTTGCTTCTAATAAAGAAAGATGATAGTGATTAGAATGTCGATAATTTTAGTCAAATGAGTTACTCTAAACTACTGAAAAACAGTATTGAATGTTAAAAATAACTATCGCAAAGTACTCTACATGCGAGAAGTAAAAGCTTTTCAGCATGAAGTGAAATAGAAAAAAAAGAACAATATAGATTTTCAAGTAAAGATTGCGCTGTACAAAACAAAAGAACCTCACTTTAAACAAAACCCACGATTGAAAGCAATAGAAACGAAACTCCGAAAACTCCATTAAGACAGACGGAAAATGTAACATCAGTAGTGTAAACCGTGTACAGGACTCGAAAATAGAGCGGCCATATAAGGACGATTGAAAAAATAATTCCAACGAACATAATACAAGCAATTTCAAACTTTGCGTGTATCACATTAAGGTGTTAAATTAAATTGTGACTGTACACATACGAACCGACCACTGGGAAAAATTGGGTGATTTATTGAAAGAATAATTGGTTTTGTTTCGGCCAAGGTCTGGATTAACGTTACTTTTATGTCTAATGCGTACCAAATATATAACGAACTGGATTTTGTAATATCTTATTGTATTCTTATTATTTTACTTAACTTATCTTAAGTCCTCTTTTGTAGTATAAAGCTTTAGTAAACTACAGCATGAAAAATCACATGAATATTGTAGCTAATGGAAGGATATTTGAAAAAATAAAGAGCGTCGGTGGCAGGGGTTTAAGCACTTGACTTGTAATCTATAGGTCCTGAGTTCGAATCCCGCCATGTAGCAATGTCATTTTTCGAATTTCATTTGTACATAATTTTCCCGCCGTTCTTACGGTGAAGGAAACCATCGTGATGTAACCTGCACATATTGGAGAAGAAATTCAAATATATGTGTGAAGTCAACCAACCCGCAGTGGGCCAGCGTGGTTGACGAAGGCCTATTCACCCTAACTTAGGGTAGGCTCCGAGCCCTTTAGTGGGGACGTATAGTGAGCTGGTGATGATGATGATGAAGTGAGGTAATTTTGTCGTTTATTACAAAAAATAATTTTAGGTTGTCAATTCATCAATGTTTGTAAGGAATTATTATCACTATTAATATAAAAAAGTAAGTTCCGTGTTATCGCGTCCGAACAGCCGGCGCTCGGGTCACCAAAATAAATATGGATTAACCGAAAGAAATATGATTTGGTACGATCGGTGTTTCAATGTTTGTGTACGGTAAGAATAACTGCTTCAAGATATACTGAGCTCTAACAGCACGTAGAGTTGTTAAATGCTCCTTAGTGTAGATTGAGCGATTTAGTATCTACAAATAATAATCCTAAATATCTGGTTTCGTATCCGCTGGTTTGCGCATGCACATTTAAATTATTCAATTCGAAAACACCTTTATCCAATTGAATTGCATTTAAATAATTGCTTTTCCTTATTCTATCTTCTAAGTGAAACTTTCAATATAATTTATAGAAAATTTCTGCTGAATATATTAAAAACTTTGTATTTTCTATTCTTAGCGCGAGTTCCGAAACAATATTTGAAAACTTTAAAAATCTTTAACAAAGAAACTGAGGGTTTTGTTTGACATTGCCTCATGGTTCAGTCTTTCGATAGATTGAGTTTTTCATTTATTTTCGCTAAATAGACACGTGTAAATTAACCGTAATTTTATGTAACAAACTTGACCTACTAAAACTAATGATAAAAACGATACAAAAAAATATTTAACAGTGGTAGAGCCCGCTTTAACATTTAGCATGAATGGGTCGGCTCGCCCGGTGCAATACCACGACAACACAGAAGACAGGCGTGAAGGAGTAATTCCGCGTTTCGTCTGATGAGTGTGGTGCCGGAGGCCCAACTTTAGTCCCTTTTCCGTTCCACTTTTTTCTTATAAGGAAAGAATTGGATGGGAAAGTGGATTTGACGGTGGAGACGCAAAGGAAGGGGATTATACTCTTTATGTGGGTCTCCTCCTCCGTCGATTTAAGGTAGGCAACGCATCTGAAATTGTGGAAGTCTATGGGCAGCGGTCGCTTCTCCATTTCGGCGGATTCAGCTGGCCGCGTGCTCGTTTGCCACCGTATAGAATATTTTTTTTTAAATTACACTAAAACTATGCTAATGAAAGACATTTTTAGATGGAATTAATTACATGGAAATTCCATGTGGAATTCCATAAAACGCCGGATTAATTTTTTTTTTTTTTATACGAAAAGGTGGCAAACGAGCAAGCGGCCACCTACATCCGCCGAAATGGCGAAGCGACCGCTGCCCATAGACATCCGCAATTGCAGATGCGTTGCCTACCCTAAATCGACGGAGGAGGAGACGCACATAAAGAGGATATTTCCCCTTCCTATGCGTTTCCTCCACCATCAAATCGACTTTCCCATCTAATCCTTTCCTAATAAGAAAAGGGCGGAACGGGAAAGGGACTAAAGTTGGGCCTCCGGCACCACACTCATCAGACGAAACGCGGAATTGCTCCCACTTCACGCCTGTCTTCTGTGTGGTCGTGGTATTGCACCGGGCGAGCCGACCCATTCGTGCTAAGATGTTAAAGCGGGCTCTACCACTGTTAAAATAAATTAATTTTCATCATTCACTTCTTACAGATAATAAAAGTACCACAATCGTATTTGTGTTGTTCCACAGATTGCTAAACGTAAAACCATTCTCTTGCAATAAAACAGCATTTAAAGTAACATTTAAGACATAGACATTTAGAATTTCATCTCGTAACAATTCAAAAGGGTAAAACGATGAAAGTGTAATTAAAACGGTCATCATCTCTGGGGCTGTAAGTACTATTGTACTGAGACACGGACTGGCTTCAAATCGTATTCTCTTTTATATGTTTGTTTTCTGTTTATATGTCGCCTTCAACAATTACTTTGTAAACTATGTTGCAACAAATTGCATCGCCTGTGTTTTGTTTGTTGTTTTAAGATCAATTTTAATTAATTACATTTCCGATATTACAGCCGACTCCTTCGACTAAACTATCGCACAAAAGTTGTGCGATTGTCGATTGTTTCGCAGCCAATTCAACTTCAGTTGCACCACTAAAATTCAAGTAGTGCGCGCACCATATATAAGCTCATAGGAATCAAAGCAAGACTAAGTTGTGCGATAGTTTAGTTTCAGGTGCACGCTCTTATACGATAAATTGCTAGGCGCGCTAATTTGATAAGACAATTATAACGTTGTGCACAATATCAGTATGTGTAATATGTCTACATGAGTTTGTATTCAAATATCAATAAAATATATAACAATTGCAACAATCAAAAATAAATTGCTTTGTTATTCGCTGCTAGTGACCACAGAACTCGTAAATTTGTTACATACGCTTAATTTACTTTATTATTACTGTAATTATAGATAATAAATATACTGCGAATATTTAATTGTACTGTGGTAGAGACTTGTTCTATGTGAAAGTATAGTTTTTTGTATTTACAACCATAATTTGCTAAATAATCAAAATAACTTCGAACGAAATCGCAAACTACATCCAAGAACATTTAAAAACTGTTTGTTGCACTTTTCGAAGTAATATTTCCACATGAACTTATATCTTCGTGCGAGGAAATGCGAGAAAAATCCTGAGTAAACGGCGTAATACATTTGAGATCTGGCGGTCCGGCGCGGTACTGCTCGGTCCGGCGTCCATTACCGAAATAGCCCACTCGCTCCGATACAAAACCAATTATGTTTTCTATAAATTCCGTCCTCCACTTTCCGGTACGTGATTGCGTTGTAGATGATACAATCTCGTATTAAAAGAGATACATTAATTTTGTTAATATCGCATTTATTAATAAGAACAAAAATGTTTGACTTCATTGGTAGGGTTCCTATGACGTAATACTACGCAATCTCACACCCTAATTTAAAGGGCAGTTTAATAGCGAGCTCATATATCTGACAGGTTTTTGAGGTAGTTTCCTTAATATAAAAACCTGACAGAGTAGTTATGAGTGACGAGTATGTTAAAAATCGAGAACGAATGCTTTATGCAAACAATATGACAGGAAATAAACATATTTAAGTAAACATTCTATCTGTAAAGCCTGCTATTAACACTGGTTTAGTTCTCACTTTCAATACTCTATGTTCCCATAAAAACAGTGTTACAAACATCTTGCGGTTAATTAAATAAGTATTAATTCCCCGTAGTGCTATTTATGCACACAATTACGTATAAATCGGGAGCACGTCGGTCTTCTAATTGCATTAAGACGCAGGCGACGCTTGATGTAATGTAATTGTTTGCGGTCAGGGCGCTCGTGACTACGCAGGGGAAGGAAGGCGGGGGAAGGGACACAGAACATATTAAGGAAAGTTTAAAGATTAAAATAGCGATAAGGTTTTGGAGATCAGTATTAAATTTCTCTTATGGATTATAATTTTTTAATTGAGTGAACTCTCGCTTTGTTGGTTAAAAAATGCAGTCAACTTTTAAATTTGAACACACAATAACGTTTGACATTTTCGTATCAGTAATTTTATCACCGCAAATCCCACTTTTAAACTTCAAACGTACATAAATATAAATTTACTTTCGTATGATGTGTGTTTTCATGAGTGCTTCAGTTAATTAACGTTCTGTTCATTTTAATCCTAACAATTATTATTCATGCGGGAACTGGGAAGTGTATAAATTGATTCATATCCATACATCTCATACCGACTAATGGCTTCTATTTACTTCCTTTGATAGCATTTAAATTGTTATATATCTAAACTTAGACGCGCGCCTTTGACTAAACGATCGCACAACTGTTTAGTCTCGCTTTCCTATGAGCTTATATGGAGGTGCGCGTATTTTTAGTTGTGCAACTAAACAGTTAAATGGGCTGCGAAACAATACACAATCGCACAGTTGTGCGATAGTTAAGTCAAAGGTGCGCCCGCTCTCAAGCATTAACTACGAGTTATTTTTACTGTATTATATTGTATTTATTGGTACGATATAAGGTTTGGCTGTACAATTATGTTTGAAAACTATTTTGATTTAAGACTAGCTGTTGCTCGCGACTTCGTCCGCGTGAAATAAAAGATTAATAAAAAAAATGTAGCCTATGTTAATCAATGATAACGTAGCTTTTTAATGGTGAAATAATTTTTGAAACCGGCCCAGTAATTTTTGCGTGAATCAAATACATACAAAAATACAAATCTTTCCTCTTTATAATATTAGTATAGATGTACAATGTGATAGTTATAAGTGAAGTTTATGTTTATTGATTATAATCAAAGGAAGCCAAACTAAAGTTAAATCCAAGTAAATATGAAACCTACGTAAATGTTATTGAAGGTATAAATTGATACGTTCCTTTTGTAAACAATACAAAGACGAAACCTTATATTTGTGTGGAGAATGGGGAACTATTCCGAGGACTGTTCGTCACCCCAAACCAATTTATAAGAAATGTTTTTTCAAAGTAATTGAATTGCTAACGGATATTTATATTTCTGTTAACTTGATTCGTAGAATAAGTTATTATTTCATATTAAATTTTATATACCTTATGAACTCGATAAGTTATTTTAATTAAGAAATCTTAATTAGATTAATGTCTCAATAGCTTTAATCGTTATTTCCGACTTTTTGTTTTTGGGATTTTGCATTTTTTTTTCAGAGGGGAATGCTTTATGCTTACTCCGTGCCTCGGGGCAGGCACGAGAGTTATGTGGGATTCTCCCATAAAGGGCATACCCACCAAACCCCTCTGTTCCCTCCTGGCCATTATGTGGGACGCCACGGGATCGCTTCCGCTTGCCACAGCGACGCCCCACTGAAATTCTACCACCCAGACTAAGCGGTCCCTTAGTGACCGTCGACCCTGAATGAGTCAGTTATCTAACTACTTTTATTTCTCTGGAGAAAGATTTTTTTATTAAATTTGTGAATGAAATTGTAGCATAGTTAGCCTGATTTAACATTATCTAAGATGTGAGTGGAATTAGAGAAAGGTTTGTTTTTGTGATTAAAGGTGTAAGGTTCCCTTTTGTTTGATATCAAATAGGAATAAAAGATAAAGGAATGTGTTCCATTTAATTAATTATATTGCCTTGTCATTGTAATTGAAACTAAGATAATTAGCCAATGGATCTGTATAGTAAGTCACTGATTCCACTGCAGAAACATGTTGAAATACATGTTGCGTGTCAAGTTTTTTTAAGGAAAATGAGAGTAATGATAATGCGCTCGATTCATTCAATTAACTATTAAAGCGTGCGCACACCTGAAACTGAACTAACGCACAACTGTTTAGTCTCGCTTTGATTCCTGAGCTTATATGGAGGTGCGCACACTACTCGATTTTTAGTGCAGTGCAACTAAACAGTTGAATTGGCTGCGAAACAATGGACAATCGCACAATAGTTGTGCGATGGTTTAGTCAAAGTTGTGGGCCCACTCTTAGTATGACGGACAAAAAAGTATTCACATATTGACGATACATACGTCTCTTACATGAAACTGTCTAGATAGGGACAGTGAAGTCAAAGAGCTTTCATTCTCTCGTATGTTACGAGCATTGTAGTGGCTTGAAGGACGTGTAGTTTGGTAGAGTTAACGAGATCTAAGTTTCAATATATCAAGAAATATTCAAGATTTGATATTATTCTTTAGCACTGCATCTAAAAATCTTGGAATCGTGTTTCAATAAACAATCGTGGTTAAACTTTCTGTTTTTTTAAACCGAAAATGTGTGTAAAATCGTTGCTGACTCCTCAAATCTAAACATATTGTAACAGTGGTAGAACCTGCTTAAACATCTTCGCACGAATGGGTCGGCTCGCCCGGTGCAATACCACGACCACACAGAAGACAGACGTGAAGCGGGAGCAACTCCGCGTTTCGTCTGATGATTGTGGTGCCGGAGGCCCAACTTTAGTCCCTTTTCCTTCCCACCCTTTTTCTCATAAGAATAGGATGAAAAGGGAACGAGGATTTGACGGTGGAGGGGACGCATAGGAAGAGGAAATATCCTCTCCTTTATGTGCGTCTCGTCCTCCGTCGATAAAGGGTAGGCAACGCTTCCGCTATCGCGAATGTCTATGGCCAGCGGTCGTTTTGCCATTTTGGCGGTTTCAGGTGGCCGCTTGCTCGTTTGCCACTTTATAATGTAAAAAAAATCAGATTATGCTAATTTCTCAACATATGTCTTGATTCTTTTACATCCACATATAAACCTATACGTACGTTACTCCTTAACTTTATTAAAAGTTCATATTCAATAATAATGTTACCAGTGACTATGCCTTCTTTGTAACCCCAACTTTAAGGAATCAACTAATGATTATTTTTTTATTTCCAGATTCGCGAGCATTACGTGACGTGCAACTAATAGCGCCGTCAGCTGTCAGATTGGGTGACATAGTGTTGCTCGGTTGTAAATGGACTTTAGAGGGGAACGAGACATTGTACAGTGTGAAGTGGTACCGGGGTAGACAGGAGTTCTTCAGTTATCTCCCCAAGGAGTATCCCTATACGAGACTCTTCGCCCAGCCTGGCATCAACGTCGACGTAAGTGGATTTTTAATGTTAAATTTTGTTTTATTCATCGATATTCACTTGTCTTCTTCCTCCTCTGATATACATTAAGAGCGAGCACACCTTTGCCTAAACTCTCGCACAACTGTTGTGCGATTGTCGATTGTTTCGCAGCCAATTCAACTGTTTAGTTGCACAATTAAAATCGACTAGTGTGCGCTCCATATAAGCTCATAGGAATCAAAGCGAGATTAAACAGTTATGCGATAGTTTACTCAAAGGTGTGCGCACGCTCTAAATAGAACTAGTGGTCGCCCATTGGTCGAAATATTTGAATGAAATTCGATATTCTAATATTAGTTATGGTAGAAAAGCGTAAAATGCGTTTAATTCTCCATACTTGTACATCTATTCTTCTTCAATAAAAACAAATTCGTTTTCCATTGCTGCTAACTTTATGTACATTGCTTTAACCTGACCTGATGGTCTTGATACAGTAAACAGGGTTTTATTGGTCGTTAACGCACTTTTCATGTTTTATTGTCAACCATTGTTAGGAAGATTCGCTTTACGATCAGCATTAAAAACCATCGCCTTTATATGAAACGAAAATAAGTAATGGCGGACTATATTTTATTGCTGCGTTTTAGGTGTCTTAAAAATTCTCGCCTTATTCAATATTAAACCACTAAGCTTATATTAGAAATTGATTTTTAGATATCTAACTTTATTAAGAATACTTACATAGTATTTAAGAAGATTACTATTCCTTTAGTTGTTGATGGCCGTTTGGTATCTCCTGAAATCAATGGGTTCCATTGCTCCTTTGACTCTTAGGCTGACCAAATCTAGAAGTAAGGTTCCACTACAAAAGGGAGTAACCATTCCTTCATTACCATCTTGATGGCTGGCAATCCTCAACTGTGCGGTTTTCGCGAAACTTTCTGCCTCGCACAGCCGCGTTGTGGAATGGTCTGTCCTCGGCGGTATTTCCGAACCGCTACGACTTAGGGTCCTTCAAGAAGCGAGCTTATAACCTCCTCAAAGGCCGGCAACGCATCTGCAGTTCCTCTGGTATTGCGGATGTCCATGGGCGTCGATGAACATCTTGGTGTTCCCGTTGCTCGTTTGTCCCCTCTCTTATAAAAAAAAAATCATCATCATCAAGTCTTAGGACTCTCTTGTCCTTTACTGCAACTTTTATTGTTCTCTTATCTATACCATTTTTTGACCAATACTTTTATGACTCTATATATAAAAGAAAGTCGTGTTAGTTACACTACTTATAACTCAAGAACGGCATCACCGATATGGCTGAAAATTGGTGAGGATGTAGCTTAGAGCCAGGAGACGGACATAGGATACTATTTATTCCGTTCGACAGCGATGGATGGATGGATGTTTATTAGAGTTTGTAGCCTAAACGGGTAAACGGATTTCTATGAAATTTGATATAGACGTGGTGGATAGTCTGGAAGAACACATAGGCTATATGTTTATTAATTCCACGCGGTCGAAGTCGCGGGCGAAAGCTAGTTTCTAATATTTTAGTAGAGCTATTGTTCTTTAAATCTTACAAATCTAGTGATGAATATAGACTGATATCGCATTACCTTCGTATCGTCGTAAAGACGATCGTTTGAAGAAACACATAATATTTTATGGGCATCTCTTATTCATCCTGTGTAATAAATATCGAGTGCTGATATGGTAATTTTTAAATGAATCAATCTTAAATGAATACTATTGCCTATTCAAACGGTGTTAAGTTGAGGGATAGTATACCGAAAGCGATCCCTCTCAGTAGTAGAGAGTGAGGAGTTTAAAAAAACGGTGCTAGGTTACTATTACTTAGCTACTTTGGTTATGACATTTCATAGCATTTAAGTACTGAGTATTCAAGTATCCAACTTTGCTAAGTATTAACGGTAAACAGATTGTTAGTTAGCTAAGCATGGATAGAAACTTTCTTGTTTTAAGTTTAAGTTATAATGTAACAGAAGGGATGCAAACTTCGGAACGTTTAGCTATTACCAAGGGTACAGGATAATCCTAAGATCTACGTCATGGATTATATTAATATTTATTTGTTATTGCCGCACTTAGTGCTATTAAATGATCCTTAAGCACTTAGTATAGATTTTAACCATTGTATTTTTAATGACGATTTCATCACTTTTATCTCATTAAAGAGTATAGCGTGACCAAGAATGTAAAAATCCACATTGAGGGTTGGTTTAATCAATTTCTTAGTTACATCACTTTCGTACGCATAGAAATTACGTACATAATTTTCCATAATATAAGGAGTGTGTTGTTATTTCTTGTCAGACAATAATTATGTATTTAAATTCCAAGTCCAATTATTATTTATACAAATAACATTACAGGCCACTAATTATTTCACTTAAATAATTCCAGAAAACATATTTCTGAAATCCAAGCTAACCTTTTTCATACTTGAATAACACAGTTTATAAATAGAACCGTAAATATATATTGGTACAAAATAACGCCTTTCAAATATTTATACCTTAACGTATTGGAAGTTTTCTTTGATATAAACATTATACCTACAATATGGAGTAAAGAGTAAGAAATTTTTTGCCCTTTACATTATCTAAATCAACCTTCGTTTATTAAAACGCAAAAATTTTTCCTTTCAAATATATATATTTTATTTATAAAATATCAGGAGGCAAACGAGAAAGCGGCCACCTGAATCCGCCGAAATGGCGAAGCGACTGCTGCCCATAGACATCCGCAGTTGCAGATGCGTTGACTACGCTTAATCGACGAAAGAGGAGACGCACATAAACAGGATACTTCCCCTTTCTACGCGTCTCCTCCGCCGTCAAATCCACTTCCTTCCCATCCCTTTTTCTTAAGAAATGGGTGGAAAGGAAAAGGGACTAAAATTGGGCCTTCGGCACCACACTCATCAGACGAAACGCGGAATGGCCCCCGCTTCACGCCTGTCTTCTGTGTGGTCGTGGTATTGCACCGGACGAGCCGACCCATTCGTGCTAAGATGTTAAAGCGGGCTCTACCACTGTCAATGTGTGTTACTGATAATGTGTGTTGAATAACACGTATGTGTAAGGTAAGAAGTTAATTCGAAAAACCTGAAAAACACCTGATAATAGAAAAATGAGATATAACATTACAAAATGTAAATATTATCTCTAAGTTAAAAAGGAAAATTCATAATTTAAGAGCTTTTAAAATACCCTTCTTTGCTCTTAACAAAAAGAATACGAAAGTAAATTGACAAAATTAATGGGTGAAACCTTCGAAATTCAATTATCTGAACAAAACAACAATTGAATCTATAAAAAAAAATCTTTTTACCGTTACACGAATCCTTTGTATTAAATAAAGAAAAGTGAACAACATTCGAGCAGCCTCTCAATAAATCTTTCAATTTGAATAAGATTTTTAAAACAAAAGGGGATTTGTTTTGTAAAAAGAATTTCTTTAAATGATTTTATGAAAAATACAAGAAGGACGTAAGTTATGAGTGTGGAGGTACACTGGTA
>LD688955.1:7818722-7829060 GCA_003118335.3 Papilio memnon | reverse complement strand
GGTGATGATGATGATGATGAAGATAACTTAGTTGTAAAGAGATTATTCTAAAAAACAGTGATTCAAATAGCTCCTTACAATGAACTTAATTATAAGAACTTATATAAACTTGTGAAGTTTAAAGGCGTCTTCGGAGAATACCAAGTCTTTGCTACACCGTTTTTCAAACGAAGTTTGCTCGCTTCGGGGTGGAATAATATTTACTATGACAGAGGCAGATTCGTTAACAATGTTTCGCAGCGTATTGACGTAGCCGTTTTATTGAAGTGACATTATTCATACTTCATGCTGTTAAGAGCGGGCGCACACCTTTGACAAAACAATCGCACAACGGTTGTGCGATTGTCGATTGTTTCGCAGCCCATTCAACTGTTTATTTGCACGACTAAAAATCGAATAGTGTGCTCACCTCCATATAAGCTCATAGGAATTAAAGCACAGCTAAACAGTTGTGCGATAGTTTAGTCGAAGGTGTGCACTCTCTCCGAATCAACTTTAATCTTACGGGCGAATACTAAAACGCCACTTAAATGTATCAGCGTCTCAAATTATAAGACCACATTTGAATTCAACATGAATTTTGTTATGTCAAATCTTCCTAATATAAATGCGAAAGTAGTTGGCTGTTTGTTAGGGTTTGCAGCCTAATTAGCTGAACGGATCTCTATGAAATTTAGCAAACAAGTAGAGGATAGTTAAAGAACACATAAATTACTTACTTTTGTTTTTTAAATTTTGACGCGGACGGAGTCGCGGGCACCAGTTATGACACATATTTTATTTTTATTTCTGATGTCCGGTTATGAAAATATTATACCAAAGTGACAGTCTATCAATATAAAACAAATACGTCACGAGTTAAAAACAACATGGGAAAAATTTCATTTATTCCGGCGTCGATTTTTCTAATATTGCCCCAACTTGGCATTCACTGGACGTTTTATGGCGGCCATTTATGAATGCAAACTAGGTAGAATATCAAAGTTCTTGGGTAACGAGAAAAACACATTTGGCGGGAAAGTTTGAAATTTCAATTTTAGGGTCTAATGGATGTTGGCCACTTCACAAGAATTATGTAATAGAAAGCTTGGAAATAATATTATATCATTAAAAACGTTGGTAAAAAAAACACACTACACTACTTAGATTAAGTACATTGAAGCAATAAAAATATTGCATACAACTTAATATACAAGTATTTTTTTTTTAAATTGCAATTTATCATCATCAAATTGTATGATTATATTCTTTCTATGCACTAATTTAATTTGATCTCATTTCTTTTCTTTATTTTGAATGGTGTTTATTTTATCGAAATTGTTTATAACTAAAATAGACTCTAGCACTGTCTATGTTTTAGCTTCATTAAACGTTATAGAAAAAACACTTTGGACGATGTTCAGTGGACTGCAAATGTCAATACATTACCTGGAATGCAGCCTTCACTAACGAGACAGACGGCGAAACAGTTTCTTTAGATAGCTAACTTTTGCAGACGTTTTTCAAAGTGAAAATTCTACGAATATGTACATAACGAATTTGTTTTGGAATCGATTTTATGATATTAAATCGAAAATAATTTCAACACTAACTTATACGAAGCAGCTGATGAAATTATTTGCACGAAGTCTTGTAATATTTTATACCGCTCTATTATATTATTCAACCTGCCTTTGTCCCTAAAGAGGGTCGGCACAGTATGTACTGCTCTTCCATCTCTATCAGCAGTCATTACTGAATTCAGTCCCTTCTTAAGTATACCCTCTTTCAAACAATCTATCCATACTTTCTTCGGTCTTCCTCTACCTTTGTAGCCATCCACATTCAATCTAAACACTTTCTTGCCACGCTCGTAATCTATACTAATATTATAAAGAGGAAAGATTTGTATCTTTGTATTTTTGTATGTGTTGAAATAACTCAAAAACTACTGAGCCGATTTTAAAATTTCTTTCACCGTTAGAAAGGTAATTTATCTGTGAGTAAGGCTATATTTTTTATTCACCCGGGCGAAGTCGCGAGCAACAGCTAGTATAATAATAATTCTCAATGTATAATGAAGCTAAAATATAGTTGTAGTTAGGGTGGTGCCGGAGGCCCAACTTTAGTTCCTTTCCCGTTCCGCCCTTTTCTTATAAGGGAAGGTTTGGAAAGTGGATTTGACGGTGGAGGAGACGCAGAGGAAGGGGAAATGTCCTCTTTATGTGCGTCTCCTCCTCCGTCGAGTTAGGGTAGGCAACGCATCTGCAATTGCGGATGTCTATGGGCAGCGGTCGCTTCGCCATTTCGGCGGATTTAGGTGGCCGCCTGCTCGTTTGCCACCTTATTGTATAAAAAAAATATACATAACAAAAAATCACTTTCCAATAGTGTTCGTGTTAAAAAAATACGAAAAAGTCTGCACGTAGTGGAACTAAGCAGATTATTGGACGTCAAAAAGCTGATGTGCAGAAGTAACAAACACTGAAAGCCGACCTGGCTAATTGTATTCCACGCTACAACTAAGTTCGTCATACGCCGGGTCACATATGCCCTGCTATTTTGGACTTTAATACCATACGTAAGAGGATTTTCCTAATGTTAAACAATAAATATAAATTTTAGACGTTCTTATGAAATTTTGCACGTAACATATTACATTAAAATGTTTTTTATATCTCACTCTTAGAAGTTTGGATATACGTTACATGATTTCTTTCCTTCACATTTACTTTCTTTAGATAATATCATTACTAACTCGACATGCTGGCATTTTAAGTTATACTAGCGCCCTGGGCAAGATTTAGTCGGGCAGGGCCTGTGCCCCACCTCGCCTCACCTTCGGTACTGACTCGTCTCACGTAATACTTCACTGGTATTTATAACTTGAATCTTCCAATTATTTCGTATGATCTTTAAAAATAAATAAACATACTAAAGAATTCTAAAGCTAATATAATCTTGAAATGTTAAACAAACTAAGGCTTCCAGAATGTTTGCACACTGGCCTAATTTCATGGCTTGCCGTTTTTCAATTTACGAGCCGAAATAATATTTGCCATGTGCCCTGAGGCGGGTAATGGCTCCTCGTGATTGCAGTTAGATGAGTTACTACTGCCTTGTTAGACGAAAGCAATATGAAACATTTCTTTCTTACCTTAAAAAAATCGTTGGAAAACTTGTAAAGATTAAAAAAAGATTTTTATTTAGCTTCAACGTATCAATTTTTCCTGTGTCTGTGTATATTTTTTGACAAATTATTCTTTATAGAAATAAACCCCAGGGTATCGACTAAACGTTTTTCAAATGCGGAATCTAAAAGTTTAATATAAAAAATATATTCCCACTGATGTGGACATAATGAATCTTTTTTCAAAATAACGTAAAAAATACCTTTGTATCTTACATCTCGCATTTAAATTGCACGGCAGGCCTTAACAAGAACCGAGAGCGGAGTCGAATTTGAATTACAAAGTCAAGCGACACCTTTTCACGGCGTCACCTGTGATTTCATTTCGCTGGAAACCATGGCTGTTGCGGAAAATACTAAATATGAGGGCTCCGGTTTCAAAGTGGTAACGACATATGCTTTGTGCTGGATTTAATAATGCACCTTTTACTGTTTTAATGAAAACGCGAATATTATTTTCTTCTTTCCATATTTAAAATCATTACTAAGTATTAATAATTATAAACAACAGTACGTTGCCTATGTGTTCTTCTGGACTATCCTCTACATCTATGCAAAATTTTATCGAGATTCGTTCAGCAGTTTAGGCTACAAACTCTAACAAATATTAATCCATCTAAACTTAAGGAATTAAAACTTAAATAAAACCTTGAGATGTTTACGAAACATAACATATCAGTTGTTTTTTTTTTCTTTATCTTAGTGATGAAAAATCTAAAACGTTTGTTCGCTGCACACAAACCATTAAAATGCTAAGGTGTTCACGTAATGTTGACACATTTTGTAAAGATACAAATTAAGAAAGCAGTAAATACGTAAAGTTTACCCTAACGTTGTACTAAATAACAGTTTCGTAGCGCGGCCGCAATTTACGATAAATGCTGCGCCACCGGGATCATTTTAAACGAAATGAATGTTGTAGGTGCCCTCGAAACTAACTTTACGACGGACTAACTTTTTATTGTGCTTAAACTTAAGTTAAAGCTATTAAATTGTGACAGACCATATTCCTGTTTATGAGACGTATCATATTATTACTGTTTTAAAATTGACTTTTAATCTGAATAATATGAATATTTTATTTTCAAAAATTACGTCACACTTATCATTTTAAGAAAACAAAAATAAGGACCTAAAATTTTAACTTCGTAAATTAATTAACCGCTCCATTCCTTTAAACACGAACACTCACAACCTTAAGATCAGATAGAAGAAAAAAAAAATTGTTGATTGAAAACATATATCATTTCGTTGAATGGCACTTGTAACGGTTGAACGGCGAAGGCGCTATAAAACTGAGCTCGCGATATCGATTATCGCAATCGCTTGAGCGAAACGATCGCTGCAATCGACTCCATAAATCACTCGAGTAGAATCGAATATGCTCCGCGGCAAATGATCGCCAGATGATTCGCTTACGGAATATATGGCACATGAAACGATGGATACACACTCGATATTTTAAAAAAAATAACTATACCTTCATAATCTAGATACTTGATGTCTAATAACCTGTTGTTTCTTTATTTTAAAAAATGCCTCATGCCTTTAAATCAATAAAGTTTTAACCTTGCTTAAAGCACACAAAATTGTCCAGTTTCTCCAATCATAATTAGTACCGATTTTAACGCCACTAGAGACCTGAACAATTTTTCAAAAACATGGGGATGCTGTTGAAATTTTGTCCAGGTCTCCAAGGAGGAGTCTTATAGCCTTATCATGGGGAGGGGAGCTTCATGTAAGACTGTGTCGTTCCGTCCAGCGCCCTGGGCGGTCGCTCAACCACGCTCTACTCTAACGCCGACCCTGATCATAATCCTAAATGAATATTTTAACTATTGAATGTGAAATTAGTTTTAACTGGTTATAGTAAAACCGGCTTACAAAGTCAACGTCTCTTCTCAGCACCTGTGCTCTGTATTATTCTATGGCCGCTCTGAAATACTAAATACGAGGATTGCGGTGCGGTTCCTTGCCGTGCTTTGTGAGCTCGTGGAACGTTTAATAATGCACCCGACTGAAATGCACGTAATTGAAAACACGGCTTTTGATGGAAATTTCGTTTACTTTTGACTGTCATTTAATAATCCAGTACTATATTGGATTGCTATTTTAACGTAAAGGAATTTTAATATACTTCTTACAGAAACACTTAAGTTAATTAAACTTCATGTTCAGTATGTTATAATACTCAGGGCCCTTCCCACCACTGACTGATAGAGGCTCAGATAGCCAAAAAATAAGATAACAAAATCCGATATTTCATCACATATTTTACCCATTGGATTGCTATCAAACAATTTGTAAGAATTTGGTAGGACTGACTTTTGATTTTGTATATACGATAGTTGTAAATTATCAGATTTTGATGAACTACAGACTACTGGTGTTGAGTAAGAAATTATAATAAACTACATATCAGTTTCATGAAATTCGTATGCAAACGCAAAATATTATCAATATGAAAAAAATGTATCTAAAACCTTCTAAATCTACGTTAAATATTGACATCTCGTTTTCTGTAACAAAAACATCTTATAGTATGATTTGATTCAGTTTATTTTTTGTAAATAATTTATTGGTATCCAGAAAACTGACAGAGCTTGTTGTTTAGTACTAAACGTGTTCGTTAAAGCAATTTCTCCTCGAATGCAATAGACGCCAACTTGAAAATTCAATTATTTGCACCGCTGCGACCGTTCAGTGTCACTACACTACGATCGATCTCTCAGCTACACTTTTATAAAACAGTTTCATTCTATCGTTCCAAATTCATCATCAATTTAGTTTTTTTTTCTCTGCATAAAATGATTTATGGCTTTGATTTTTTATTAACCATGTTTCTCGTTTTATCATCAACTTGCCCTCGTCTCTATGTAGGGTCAACACAGTATGTACTGAACCATTTCTATCAGCCGTTGTATCGGAATTCACTCCCTTCTTAACATCCTATTTCACATAATCCATACGTACTTTCTTCGGTCTTCCTCTACCTTTGTAGACATTCACCTCTTTCATGTTTCATACAAAAATATATTATCGGCAATGAAATCCCGACATTTAAAAAACATTTTGTTTACACTTAAATGTTGTAATACTGTATTAGTATACTTTAATATTTGTTCTACTGTATTTACTCATTTAATATAATGTATGTATCAACGAAAAATATTTTACAAAATCTTTCCACGAAAATCCTGAGAAAGGATGTTGATCCGCAAGCAAAATCTAGTACCATACATTCATCCTTGAGACCTCTTATCCGTCCGAATTTGTTTGGGAAGCCTCTCATGTACAATATTTGCATATTTTTACGTTTCGTCTACTTTCCGTTTGTTTTACAACATTTCCTTTGAGAACACACGAAAGGAACTCGAACTTTTTTAGATTTTATAGCTCTATTTGGATTTGGGTTTACTGGGCAATAGCTTTTATTTTTATTCAATAGGGCTGTCAAAAGTACTAAAGCCTGAATCAAATTCACAACAGAACTTGTCTGAGAGCAAGTATAGTCATGATACTTTTTTTATCTCGGACAACCTTGGTATTACATGTCATCTGCAATTTTAAAAGTACAAGCAGTTTCTCCAATTACTGTGTGTAATCAAACAAGGATATATCCCAGTAAGAATCGTAGCTATCGATTGGTTCTGATAGAAATTATGTAAAACCTATATCTACATAGAAAATTACATATAGAGAGCGCTAGTGTGCTATTGTAATTTAATTTCATTTATACTGAGGGTGTTATCTTCTACCACCACAGTCGGACAATTGCGACGGCCAGTCATGGATTGAATAGACTCATTGGTGCCAGTTAGCGATCGTTCTGTGTCATTTGATTAACAGTCCACTTATAGAGCGACATGACAAACTATACTGGCCTAGGGAGAACCGCATTAGTTTAAAACCTTGCACACTTTCAAGTCACATTAGAACCAGTGACGTCACAGAATCTGGAAAAGGACGTTCCAACAATATGTTACTTTCAATCCTATAGAAGATAGTGTTAGAGCGGGCGCACGTCTTTAACTAAACTATCACACAACTGTTGTAAGATTGTCAATTGTTTCGCAGCAAAATCAACTGTTTATTCGCATAATGAAATTAAAGCGAGACTAAACAGTGTGCGATAGTTTAATTTCAGATGTGCGCACGCTTTAAAGGCAGTATAATATTTTTTTAAGGGAACTAAGAGAATCATGCTAGAGAAAATTAATTAGAGAGAATGTATTAGCTACAATATGGAATAGATATCAACTTATTATTAATTTCATAACATGCGTTTCCCACAGCCTGTTTCGATTCGTGCACTGTTTATTGTTCTGTCATGTTCCGTGGCCTCGGGCGAGTGACATAATGCAAACATGATTTCATATCATTTCGTAATATCCTTCATAAGTATTTATACACTTATAATTGATATCGAAAAACGAATACAAAAAAAATATTTCCTTTGCTAGAAGATTAAACGGATTATGCTAGTGTCGGTGCTTATGGCTATCTTTGTGAAGTTAAAGAATTATCCTATGACACTTAAGGCCTGTCCCACAATTCTTGTAAATTATCAGATAACAATCCAACATATAAAATATATGATGGAAGTATCAGATTTAGGTACACTATTTGACAGTAACGTCACTTTTAAGCGATCTGAGCCTCTATCAGCCAGTGGTGGGACAGGCCCTAAAGATCGAATACCGCACAACAAGCTGTCACCTTAAGAGCTATAATTGAGGTCTTATGTATACTGTTATTGCAAATTTTCGACCTTATTGAATTTATTTTTTTAATAATTGTAGATTTTTGTTAATTTACTAATATTTCCTTTAACCACTCCAACTAAGCTCTAGGCTTATGCTAGTATGTGGTTCACGACAATATTGGAATGATTTTGATCTGACGATTCGACGGGATTCGAACCCTCGACCGCAAGACCGGTAGCCCCTCCCCCAAACCATTAGGAATAGGCGCTAAAAATATGACCGTCAATTGAGAATAATTCTGAACTGTACCTAATTATCACTGACTTCTCTTAGATAAACACTGTCTCCAACTGCCTCATTATCTGCGTAGAATTTTTCCTTGCGCCTTCAAATTTGCATAAACGTTGTCAACGAACCGTCAAAGTCAATATTCTCAGCAGTAAGCAGTGTAACGAGCGCGTCGCCTGTTTGCCGGCTCTCAGTAAATATTTCTTCGTCTCAATGCGTATGAAAATCTGAAATAACAGATGGAACAATATTTAATGTTTATAGTCTGTTGATTTTTTCTGCTAATCTTCTATATTGTTATTTAAAATCTTAAGTGCTTATTGGCTTCCGATATTCTTCAGTTGTTTTAGTCAAAAACTAACAATTATGTAAAGTAGGAGATGACAGCGGGCGCACACCTTTAACTAAACTATCGCACAACTGTTGTGTGATTGTAAATTGTTTCGCAGTCCATTCAACAGTTAAGTTGCACGACTAAAAATCGAAGTAGTTGCGCACCTCCATATATGCTCATAGGAATCAAAGCGCGACTAAACAGTAGTTTCTAGTTAAGGCTCTACATATTTTATCTGTGACGTACTTCTTATTTGGTCAATTTTTCTGACCTATGTAAGCAAAAAAAAAAAAACAATGAAGAAAAACATCTGGAGGAGGCTTTTACCGCATTAGACGGTCCTTACAAATTCAAAAGTAAAACATTTTAGGATTTTTATCTCATTATATGGTTAGGTATCCTGAAGCAAATAACAAAGTACACATAAGTTTCCTTTTTAATGTATTAAGAAATGTTACCATTCATTTCACAGCTAATTGTCTAGTTATTAACTAATTAAGTACCTATTGTTATATTAAAAAATGTTTAAACTAAGATATAATTATTGTAACCTGTAAAATTTTTTGTAAGGAATCAATAAAAGCTTTTCATTTTTATTTCGTTATATAAGTAAAAAGTCGTGTTTTGTTTTTCACTTCAATAAATTGTGCAATTCATGAACCATGATTCCCTTACTCCTTTATATTCTGCGCTAAGTTTCACCTCGACCGAGCCTCGGGAACTTAGCGGTGCCGGATTTGAATTACAAAGTCGACCCCTGCCTTTTTACGGCGCCACCTGTGATTTCATATTACTATTCCATAGCCACTGAGAGAAATACTAAATATGAGGTTTATACCGCAAATGGATTACTTTCAGCGTTTAAAAGACGAGGGATGAATTTAATTTTAATGTTATTGAAATGTTTAATACTTACCTTGAATTTCAAATGTAACCGATAGTCATTAAAGAAGTATATAGACTAGGCAGAGTAAACAAACATTTTTCACCGGTACTTTCTCTGGCCGGTACTATATCAGTAGTCAAGTTTAGTACGCCACACCTTGTCCTTGTTGACATGTAATAAAATATTTCACAAAAATATAATAATCTCCATCTTTTGTTATAAAATATAAAACTATAATACTAATATTATAAAGAGGAAAGATTTGTATTTTTGTATGTATTGAAATAACTCAAAAACTACTGGGCGGATTTAAAAAAATCTTTTACCGTTAGAATGGTTATTTATCTGTGAGTAACATAGGCTATATTTTGTAATTTCACGCGGACGAAGTCGAGAGCAACAGCTAGTAAAACATAAAACTAAAAGGACCACAGATTCAAATGTAAACATTTAAATATCATTTAATGGCACCTATTAACAATTAATCATATTGACATGTGGTTTCGAGGTTGTCAATAGATAGCGTTAGTGGTGATCATGTAAAAAAATGTCCCAAGTGAAGTGTCAACTGTGCCTACTCTATATTTTTTTAATCTCTGTAACCAGTGTAAGAGACGGCCGAATACTGAAATGCTATTTAAATATGTAACAGAGTTTTAAAGGACACGCTTAAACTACAAATTCCTTACAAATTTTGATGTCGTTCAGATTGTAAGCGGCGCTTACGAAGCGAATTATTTAAATTTCGTTTCAGTAGTTGGTCAATAGAAGTCAGCAATATTATCTCTCTTATCTATAGACAATGAAACAGACGGCATTATTGTTACGACAGTTGTACGCACTTTAAGTATTTGGTTGAATAAAAGTTCACATACTCGTATATTCATTTACATCATTAACAGTGGTAGAGCCCGCTTTAACATCTTAGCACGAATGGGTCGGCTCGCCCGGTGTA
>LD688955.1:7726904-7737611 GCA_003118335.3 Papilio memnon | reverse complement strand
AGGACAAGAACAGATATGTCACTAAAATTACAAGTAAATTGACTTAAATAGAATCAAATAAAGAACGTTTGATAAAAGTAAAAGCACGCGCAAACCTTTGACTAAACTATCGCACGACTGTTTAGTCTCGCTTTGATTCCTATGAGCTTATAAGGTACACTACTCGATTTTTATTTGTGCAACTAAACAGTTGAATGCGAAACAATCGTCAATCGCACAACAGTTCTAAATATTCTCATCAAAATAAAAGTAAAACCACGTGTAGATAGATTTTCCTTACATTTTATAGTTACTTGAATAGAGAGTTAAGACTTCAAGTGCCAGTAAAATAACTTGTGGATAATTTTAACTCTTATTTATGGCCCCAGTAGCCCCGTAACATTCTTGACTAGAGTGCCTATTACCCAATGTACTGTATTCCCTTGCAATAAGGTTTATTTTACTTAATTCCTACAAATTTATCACGACAATATTGTATGTTGTGATACTGAGTCTTAGATTTTATTAGAAGCCTCTACTTATTTGTGTTATTTTTTGTGATTTCCTTAATAATAAAATTGTAACGTAGATAATTTAACTATGGAATGCCCGTTATCTTTATTTTATATTCTACATGATGGGGATTAAATTTTAAGCCGGTGTCTGCAAGAAAAATCTAAGGTTTAGAATAAAAACCGCACAGTAATGCTTTGGTTAGTTGCAAAGCTTTGACCAAATGAGCGGACGCATAATAGGGTGACAATGGTTTGGAATGTTTATAAGGATTTGCTACAATTTTTTTCACAGGCGCTTATTTGGAAAGTATTCGCCGAAAAAACACAAATAATAAGCACTTAACATATTTATTTTTCTTAGATATAAATTTCTAAATGACGAAAGCCATTGGATTTTATTATAAATTAATGTCTGTTATTGTTGATATATTTAAAAGTCATGAAATTATTATTTTATTACTTAAAAACAAACCTAATGATAATCTTTCTTTAATAAAAAGTCCTACACTTACGACACGCTTTAGGCTATATATTTTCACGCCAGTAAACTTAGGGGATAAATAAATTGGAAAAAAAGCCTTCATGTAGGAAAGGGACCACAAACTACAAGGTGCCAACATTAAGGAAATACGGTAGCAGTAATTATGACACTTGCAATTAAGTATTTGACAAATGTAAACAATAAAATAAAGTTTTTATAAATTCGTGCGGATGAAACCGCACAGGAACAGCTAGTATGTTACTGAAGTTAACCGTATATTTTTAAGGAATTTATTTTATCTTACGAGTTAACACTACAAGAGCCAGTAAAATAACTTGCGGATAATTTTAAGTCTTATTTATATCCTCAGTCGCATACTAAAGTCCATGTGAGTAAATTGAGTTTATACGCTTTATCTCTTGTGAATAAGTACCATATTCGCTTGCATATTTAAACATAACTATGAAAGAAGGAAATACTTAATTTAGAGTTTACGGACTTTGAAGAATCGTTGAGGAATTACTTAAAAAGAAAATGATTGGCTAGAGACAAAAACCTAATGAAAACACCAAGGTGGCGCGAACTTTTTCTAAAAAGCAGTAAGAAAACATAAGCTAATTTTTTTAATACTGCACCGTTTCATGAAAGGGTTTTAAAACCAGTGTCAATCAATTAACAAAGTTATGTATAAAATAAAGGCTCATTATGATAATCGAGAACGTCGCATAAAAGGTTTTTGAATGAAACAAAAGGTAACTAATTTTCGCTTATTCATTAAACGTGGGTAATTAAAAGGGGCGCTACTGATGTGGCTCAGGAATTAAATTAACGAGTAAGCGGCAGGTATTTAGTAACAGCGTGATGTCACTCGTTTTCTAATTTATAGGATTTTGTTAATGAAATATGAATTTTGGGATTCATAATTTTACCTTCCGGATTCTGTTTGGTAATTTTGTAGAACAATTTATGTGTGGCTTTTACTATTTTTTTTATAGTGTTAATAAAATAAAAGATATTAAAAAATGTGATATTTTAATTTATATTACTTGGAATTATAGTAATCTATAATACAAATATAAAAATATAATCAAAACAATTAACAATTTGACTGAAGTATGCAAATTACATATCTGAAATCAATTAATATCTGGGGTGGGTATGCGTTTAATAATATTGGAAAATAGTATATTTTTTGCTAATTAAACCTAAAACCTAAGAACTACAAAAATAACATTAATCCTTGCTCAAACTTTATTATTTTCTTGACCATTTTTAGAATTATTAGTTTGTTCTGTTGATTTAACTTCATGGAGCAAACCTGAAAGTAGAAAAGAAAATTAAATAAAATAGCTTAATAAGCTATTCATTCTCTTGTCATCTCTTATTTTCTGTATCCATACCCCTCATCTTTTTTACACGAATTTTGAAAACTCAACAGTAATTTAAAAAACCTTGACTTGTTACACTTACATTCGACTTGAGATTTCTTCTCAATCATAGCATCGTTTTCATCTTTTTCATGAGATTCTTCTGGTTCTCTTAAGATCTGCAACTCTTTTTCTTTCACACTCTTACGATGTTCATGGTAAAACCAACTAAAATTAAAATGTCTAATCATTAAATACAAAACATAGAGGTGATTAAATTGTATAATGATAATAAATATCAAATTTATCCATTTATGCAGCGTTTTTCAAATTATCGCCATTCGGGACTGGTAAGGTCAAATTAATTACATCTGTCACATGCGATCGCATAACTGTTTTAACTTGATGAAGAAACTGGCAATTTAAATCCAGTTTTGTTTATCGCTATTCTGAGCAATAAAATGCAAAAAAGACTTAAAATAACGATTTTTCTTTGCATATCCGAAACTAAATTATGTTGTCTCAAGATTAAAAATGATAAGGATAATGTTGCTAGTAATCATTAGGTTTTAAAAATACTATTATATGTTACTTTTGAATCAAACGTTTTATAATAACGTTAATTGGCAAAATTGTTTGCTAAATACAAACCAGTGAAATTAATAGACGTGTACAAATTTAGTAAAATTGTAAAACATCTCACCTGAATATAACCAACACTGGTACCGTAGATGCTATACTCAGCAAGAACACAGTCCCAGGTAAAATGTGCAGTGATGCAACATACACTTTTGTATATATCGGTGCATATATCAATGGCATGATAGTTTCAACCATACCAAACAATGAATTTAATTTACCTGAAACACAAGTTTAATTATATATTTAATCTGTGACTCATGGTAACAAAAAATAACCAAATAAGAAAAGGACGTATAAATATAGCCAAATATTTGAAGGCCAGCAACAACTACATGGCCTAAAAACCAGTACAGGAATTCAGACTTTAAATCTTGACACCAAACTGATTAACATTAATATTCAGCTCATATTTAATACAAAAATACTAGATTTTTAAACCTGGAGTTTAAGGATCCCTGTATTTCCAAAGGAGGCACATGGCATTTAGGTTTTAACCTCTTGAGTGTAGGCTGGTCGTGAAGTTACGGGAAACTAAACTTTCAAGTAACTAATATAAATAATAGTGGTGTATATGTATTACCTAATTCTTGATAGGAGACGAGCTTAGAAGACAATGATCTCAAAGCTATAGCTGCAGTACCATTCAAAACTTCGACTAATGGACCTGCAAAATTGATTTACTTTTTACTTATTGAACGCCAGTATGGATAAGATGTGTCAGCAATGATAACGGATTGATAGATCAGCTAGGCTTAAGCAGTATAGTCAGATCAATATCTGTACTACTGACTGACTAGATTTAGAAATTTCTTGGAAATAAAGCGTTTATGTTAATAATTTAATACAACTTACACAAATAAGCTTGATAGTCTTTGATAGCAAAAGTTAAAACCAGGGCACCAGCGATCTTGCTTGACGCCGAGATGATTCCCAATACAGAATCATGGGCTTTCATTTTTTTGCTGAATATACTTATCGAGAAGACCGTACCTGTATTAAGAACACTTCATATTAGATAATGTTTTTATTCAAATGCCTAAATAATATATGGCGCGTAATCATCTAGAGCAAAATTCTAAATATTGATATGAACATGTTATAGTTCTGTTTGGGATCGTTCTATTATTTCTTTCAAACCGTCACATTCTATTCAAGTTAGCTTTGTATCGTAAAACAATGTGATCTTAGTTGTTTTTATTACATTTACGATTTCTTAACTTACCTATTAAATGCATGATGAGACTGTAAGTGGAATATATACTATACTTCATTTCATCCCAGTTGAATCGATAACGGACGAAAATGTACATCACACTTAATTCACCTGAAAGAAATGTATTACAATAGTTAAAAATTTAAAGGGCTACAATTTTTATTTTTTATGTAAGTCTTATAGTTTAGGCTACGTAAGCAAAAAAGACCCCAAATTTCGTACCGCGATTTTGAACTAAACTATTTAGTAGTACTATTTAGTAGACGGCGTAGTCTTTGACTCCAATTTTTTTTTAAAAAATGGGACCCACCTGCAAGCACTACCTTTCAGATAAAAAAGAATTTTCAAAATCGGTCCACCAGCGCCGGAGCTATCGCGTAACACACATAAAAAATAAAAATTCCTCCTTCTTTTGGGAAGTCGGTCAAAAACGGGATAATACAGCTGATACGTGTAACTTGCATGCAATAAGATAGCACGATAATTGATTTTGATACAGTGAGTGCGAGTTTAGGAGCCGACACTAACGTGTAAACTTTCATAAACTGGCAAACAAGTTATTGTCATTGTAAACATTTTAGTGGCATATGCATTCCATTCTTATAAAATACTTCAATTTATCTACTCTTAGCTTACAAGTAATAATTACACAAAACATACAAATGCTTAGTATTTATGCTAAGTTGATTTCATTTTTATTATTATTATTTTTATTATAAGGATATGTATTTGATAATCTAATTAAATATTTTGACTAATGCTTTTAGAATATCGTAATCAATTTTCAAAACACTTTAAAACAACCACAACTAAAATAAACTAGTTATAGCCTGTAGAATCTGTAGCGGAACGCTTGTTAACACAGAAATTGAATGAATGACACAGAAGTTTAACATTTTTCTATTGTCTATGTCAATTGTTCTAACAAGGAATGTTATATCAATATCTCTCCACTCAACATATAATAAACTCAGGATTTACATCCTGTATATTGTTAAACAAAATATTCTATGAATTCTGTTTTAATATATTCTATACATGTATAATAAATTGTAGTGTCTGTAATATCAAAGGAAAAATTCCAGATTTTGGGAAGATGATGTATATGCGTTGCTGATAACGTAAATCGCATTTAAAAATTTTTTGTCTGTCTGTCCGTAAGCCGCGTTTGTCCCGGGTAATCTCCGAAACGGCTGGGCCGATTTCGACCGGACTTTCACTGGAGTGTAGCTGACATGGACGGGCATATTATAGACTACTTTTTTCTAAATTCCGTGCTGTCAAAATGGCGACCGGACCGCTATTTCTGGAACAGGTGGATCGATTTGGACGGGACTTTGACTGGAAGGTGGCTAGTAAAAAGTAGATGCACGCGGGAATGTTATAGACGACCATTTTTTTTAATTCCACGCTAACGAAGTCTGCGGGCGACAGCTCGTATTAAATATGCAAAAACATTCACTTCGTATGCTTTGTACGGTTTTTTTTATTTAAATGTTTTTTGAAAAGCGAAAGCTTGCATATAGTGTTGTCTTAAACCTCATTATTTGACCTTGAGACATTCATTCTAGAATATTAAATAGTATGTATTATTTTGTTGATTTATTAGTTACAACTAATAATTAGATTAGTATGTTGTAAAACAATTACTCGATAAAAAAAGCATTTGCAATAATGGGTATCCATAACTATACTTAATTGATACCTCTCGGCTTTAGTGAAACTTGTTCTAATAATATGAAATTTTAGAATATAAGAAATAACTCACCCATCAGTGGACCAAAATGTAAACAAACGCAGGTGAGGATGAGACAAAGCTGAAGTCGTCGATTATTTCTCCCCTTCTTAAACACAATTCCCATAGTTTCTTTGAGACTATTGAAATCAAAGAACTCTGAAAGAAAACCGAAAAATCCTCTGCGCCTTTTCTAGAAAAAAAAAATAAAATGTTGCTATCACGTGTAAAGAAATAATTAATGTATGAAATGAATTAGAACCTCACCTTGTCTTTATCTTCAAGCCAAGTGTGATCTTCTATATTGAAGTAAAGGTAACAAAAATTGAACAAATGAATCCCACCGGCAATACTAAACACACCGTAAAATCCAAGATATTTTAGTAATACACCACTGAACCCCATACCGATGGGGAAGCCAATCGTTAGACATAGACTTAGAATACCCAAGCGGAATGTCCTAGTCTCTTTGGACGTAATGTCACATAAATAACTAAAAGTACCCAGGAACATTGTGTACCAACCACCCGTTAGAGATGGGAAAAGAATATCCAAGATCACAGTCCATTCAACAGAGATTTCATAAAAGAAATACGTGTTCATTAAATTGATCATACAAGTCATGAACTCTGCAAATATGGGCATTAGCATACATATCTTCCTTCTTCCCGTTTTATCACTCCAAGCACCAACAAAGAGCATTAACACAGTAGGTACGATCGTGTAGATAACGCTCCTCCAAGCTTGAACAGATGCTATTAGCTTTTGTACTCCTAACTCTTCGATGGTGTGATTTGCTGTTTTCCGAAGTCTCAAGTCCAGGCATACTTCGTCTCCATATTCCAAGTTCACACGACATGCTTTATCAATATAAAGGTTTTGTGCTGCCAACAATGAAAGTACACTTGGCACCATAAAAAGCGTTAGTATTGGTTCCACTGTTATATTAGATTTTAGATATTGCATTTTCTGTTTCCGCGTCATTACATTTAAATCTATTTCATCTGTTGATTTAACAAGTGTCTCTTCTGCCGCATCTTCATTGGTAGTTTGTTTTTCTTTGTCCATTTTCAAATAATATCTTCACTATTAATTTAATTTAAAATTGTGGTATATTTTTACTGAATATTTCTTTGAATGCAGATTGTGTGTTTTAAAAATCACATTTCCACAGTATTGTAAAACGATATTTGTTCGATGCAAACGTAAAATGTGTCGGACAGCTGTCGACGACAAATCAAAACTAGCGGTCTATTGTTTGATTTTATGCGAGGAAGATATCTTTTGTTTGTTGTATCAACGTATCGGAACACGTAATTGATATTTTTTATTCCCCACAATTCATCACAAATTAACTTAAATATATTAATGAAAATTAAATTGAATAACTACACTGTTTGGAAAATTTATTACAATACTTAAACAAGACAGCTTTACATCACTATTAAACCACAAATTAAAGTCCATCACTAAACTTCCTTGTTCAAATTGTCAACTTCCACTGATTTAGTGTCTTCCCGTTGTTCGAAATACATCCACCTGGAATATTATAATTAACTAAATATGAATTGAAACATTCTGTCGTGACGCAAGTTCGCGGAAGACTGATCATGCATTAAGATTTTTAAATGATATAAACGGATTTAATTTGCCGCACTAGTCACTTTGAGCATACTCTTAATGAAACCGGAAAGTATTGCAGTTATGTATCATAATTAAACATCTTTATCAAACATCTCATTAGCAACATCGCGATAGTTAAAATACAAATTATATTGATAGTTATAAATCCTTTTTTTAAATGCTTTTAGTTAAGAGTATACAATGTTATTTAAATGCTGTCCAACCCGATTTTATCTGTTGATCACCTTGAAAATACATATGTAATTCTCAAAAAGTTTTTGACTGCAAAGTTTTTGCACGGCTTGGGGCCTGATATTTTATTACTTTTACTTCGCGCTATTTTTTGATCCGGTTTTGATTATATGTTAACTCAGCTTTACAAGGCATATAGATTTTCAAGCCAGTGATTATAACAGAGGCGTACATCAGTTAAACACAACATTTTATGGCTATTCAATTTATGATTGTTAAAATAACGTAAGATAATATTGACTCTTATGTGCACTTCCTTATCGAATTGACAGAGAAAAACAAAAGACGGTAGAATTTAAGGAACCGCTTGTCTTCGCCAAAAAGTCATTCAATTTTATAAAATTTCAAAAGATACAAAGACCTGATGTAAGCAAATGTAGTTTTTTTTTAAATGAAGGTACACCATTTGCATGTTCAAGGAACAAAAGCAGAATTAATTTAGTTTATAGACAATATATATAATTTAGTTTGTTTACCCAAAAATAGCAACAGCGGGAACTGTCATAGCAGCTCCCAGAAGAAACACAGCCCCAGGGAGTACGTTCAGTGTTGCCATGTACACTCTCGAGTACAGCGGACCGTATACCAACGGCATCATCGCCTCTGCTAACCCGAACAATGAGTTTACCTTACCTGGAAATCAAAATGCAAAGTTTATGACGAAGTTAGAAATACCTACGTATTGTACAAAATTGGTTGACCTATTTCCAAATTGAGTGAAGCGTTACTCGATTCGTAGTTTACCAGGTGTTTAACCATTGGTACCGCCTAAACAACTACATAGTTTTTGTCCTACTTAATTGCTCCATAAGACAGTATCATCAGCTGAACGTGAATAGGATAAGGACAGGTATATTATGATGATAATCTTGAATAGGTGTTTGGACAATAAAAATCCGCACTTAAGATAACTACAGTTGGCATTTTTGTTTCAAAATAAACCTTAGGTCTTGACAAAATAACCAACTTACGTAAAAAGACTTACATAGACACTATTAAAAGAAAACATGTTCTTGTTTTTATTGTTTAAAGGCTAAAGAATGTGAACAAGAAACATTTTTACAAAGATTATTTAAAGTTGTAGATACAACAAGGTAAAATGATTGTCGTCGGACGGCTAAAGACCGCGGTTATGAAACTTGCGACGAGCGGGGCAGCGCGGCGCGACGGGTGGTGCCGTGCACTTTCATATGTTTTGAATGTCTACATAAGAAGAGATTGTAGCCCACTATGTCCCGCTCCGCTCTTCGCAAGTTTCGTGACCGTGGCCAAATAGGGTAGAATTTTTTTTATTTTTCAAATCTATATTATATCGGACTAACTGTTCTCGTGCGACTTCATCCGCGTGACGTTATAAAAACTTTATTTTATTGTTTACATTTGTTAAGTTATCAATTGCAAATGTCAAAATGACATGACATGATGACAAACCATGGCAATCTTGCTTCCTTGATGTTGGCAGCAACTTATGGTCTCTTTCCCACATTAGGGATTTTATCCAAAATATTTATCCCCTAACTTTAATGGCGTGAAAATATATAGCCTAAAGCGTGACGTAAGTGTAGACTTTTTATTAATAAAAGAATTATTCAAAAATATTCTGTAATTGCTGACATCTTAGGCAACAAAGAAGTGTGTGTTTACGCTTTATTATATTATAGTATAGATAATTGATCTTTTAATGCTAAATTATGAATTTCTATATTACTTAAATACACGCAGTTGTTTCACGTAATTATGCCACACTCAGGCATATTTTTAATTTTATCTTTCGGTTTTTGAATGAAAAAAATGACCTAGAAATATTGATAACAAATAGCCAAATAAAGTATATCTTTAAATAGCTACAATAATAATAATGCAAAATTATGCACACAACAAATGCATTCTCGGCGTAGATAAAAGCTATGACCTTTTGTCGAGGATTAGCGAATAGTTTATCTTAGGTGAACATGTATTGAAATTTATATCATAACTATTTGTATTTTATAAGAGATCACTCGGTCGAGCGACAGTGATCGCTCAAGTATGCATTTATATCTTAAGTGTATTAAATAATGTCTTTATAATACGTCGAATTCTAAAAGGTAACTTGTAATCAGGCATTACTACCTAAACGCATGACTCTATAAATAGTAAGGGAGATGGATGAGAGATATGTTTTTTTTTACTTAATCAATTGTTAAAACTCGGATATATTAACCTATTGATAAGGTAAGTTAGACCTTATATTTGGTTAGATATTTTACGAATACTGGTCTACAACATTAAAAAAAAACTTCAAATATTATAAATGCGAATGTTTAGATGGATGGATGTTAGCGTTTGTAGCTTAAACTGCTGAACGGATTTCGATGAAATTTGATATAGATGTAGAGGATAGTCTGGAAGAACACATAGGCTACTCATTTTTGTTTTTTTTATATCACGCGGACGGAGTCGCGGGCGAAAGCTAGTTTTCCAAAAACTAAAATTGATACAGATAAAAAACTTTTATTATCAAGTCACTTTATAAATGAAATTAATTATATGACTATTTTATTTAAAAATATATATTTATAAGATCCGATAAGTGCGTATATATTTGCAATAATAAAAATAAAATATGTTAATAACTTAATGAGCTTAAAATGTTAACTTTCTTGACGTACGGTTACATAATTAAGATATTTTTTTAGGATAGCTTCGTTCCAATTGTTCTGTATACTTACAGAAGACTATTTATGGGAAAACTGGCTGCCGTCCGCGATTCCGTCTGATTTTACCGAGGAAATTAAAGATTATGAATTTAAAACCTTTGTTACTTACATTTATTACATATCAAAAATATATTCATAATTTATAATCTATACTAATATAATAAAGCGTAAACACACACTTCTTTGTTGCCTAAGATATCA
>LD688955.1:7679259-7702704 GCA_003118335.3 Papilio memnon | reverse complement strand
ATGAACATAAAAGTACTGCAGATAACGTAAAGCGTTGTTACACCTGTAACATTTCACGGCGTTCACAATTAACACATTATGATAATTAACCACTAACACGCTTCCTCCACCTCCGCCGTCTGGACTTGATGTAATCATTTTTTTAATTAACTTTGCTTCATAAAGTTTACACTCTGTTTTTTTATTTCAAGCAGAAGGCTTTGAATTAAAGTATAGTGACTTAATTATCTAATTCACTAGCAAAAAAATAATTTAAAATGCAACAGATGTTACGTGCAAAAAGATATTTGTTCAACTATACCTATATGTTTTGTCATGTCTTGTTCAAAGAATCTTTTTTTATATCTAAATAAATTTTACATTATTTCGTAATAGAAGTAAACCTAATAGGTTAAGTTAAACTGCTGGTCCGGGGTTCGAGTCTCGCCACGTCATTTAACCAAGGTTGTTTCTGTGAAGGAAAACATCGTTATGCAAGCTACACATGTCGGCAAGTAAATTTCAAAATGTGTATGAAGACAACCAACTCTCACTGGGGCGGCGTTGTTGATTTTGGTGTAGCTTTTTAGGGTAGCCTCCGAGCTCCTCAATAGGGACGTATTGTGAGATTATGGTTGCATTTTATAAATAAACAATATTCCGATGGTCTGTTAAAACTATTTCTTATCGCCTTTAAGACGCCAGGGTCATTTCCTTAGTTCGACAAGTAAAGAAAAACTTCCGTCAGTAAAGAACTTCCCACTCAAAGTGTTGCGTACAAAACAATTACACTCCAAACAGCTCCAAACTCTCTTGGCCTTAATAAGAATTCTTTGTTTAAGGACGTTTGCTTCGTTCCACAGTTTTTATTATCAATAAACTGTTTAATATTTAACTACGTTTTTTATTCGTGGTAAAAAATTAATTGCTAACACAAAGAATGCTTTAATTTTTATTGATTAAAACTGAATATGGAATAATTCCTGAACAAAACAACTTTTATTTCGCCCTATCTATAACTTCGATAATGTATGAATCATACTATCATACTAATATTATAAATGCGATAGTTTAGATGGATGGATGTTTGTTAGAGTTTGTAGCCTAAACGGCTGAACGGTTTTCAATGTAATTTCGTATAAATGTAGAGGATAGTCGGGAAGCACACATAGGCTACTCACCTTTTTTTAAATTCCACGCTTACGGAGTCGCGGGCAAAAAATAGTCTGTTATAATTGGCATAGACTTCTCTAGATTTGTAGATTTAAAGGTTTATGAATGAAACATTTCATTATATAAAACATAGTGCATTAAAATATTGGATAGATAAATGCATTTTTATTGGAAGTTTGTTTTCAATATCCAAATGGATATGGCGAGTGGATACTTTGCAAAGTTGCCCCCGCTTCTGAATCGCATTTACATGAAACCCATTGCATACGTTGAATATTTAGAGCGGTTAAAATGGGCTAGCTTTAGAAATACTAATAAAAAGTCCATTTACCATAATGGTCAACGGTTTAAATCGATCAAAAGACTGACCATTTTATAACACGAAATAAACTCACGCTCAGCTTCAATCCAAACTTACATCAATATATTTCATGAAAACAACAAATACAATCATCTATACTAATATAATAAAGCGTAAACACACACTTCTTTGTTTCTTCTTTTTTTTAATAAAAAGCCCTACACTTAGGTCACGCTTTAGGCTGTATATTTTCACGCCATTAAACTCAAGGGGTAAAGGGGTTGGATAAAAACCCTAATGTGGGAAAGAGACCATAAGTTGCTGCCAACATCAAGAAAGCAAGATTGCCATGGTTTGCCATGTCATGTCATTTTGACATTTGCAATTGATAATTTGACAAATGTAGGTAAACAATGAAATAAAGTTTTTATAATTTCACAAGGATGAAGCCGCATGGGAACAGCTACTTTTAATATAATTAGTTAAACTAAACCGTCCTGTTTTAACTTAATTTTACGATAGTCATCATTAGCTCGTTATATTTTGAAGTAATAGCTCAACTAGTTTTTAATGTCAACAAAAGTTTTAATTCTGTGAACCGGTGCCACGTAGACACGTTTAACTCTGGAAATTGGATTCAGTTAATTTGTTGCGCGCTTCCACCGCTGTTAGACTTCTGGGCCGCTACGTGATCTAATTCTACTAGTTTACTATTATATAAATAACTAGCTGTTGCCCGCGACTTCGTCCGCGTGAAATTAAAAAATATAGCCTATGTAACTCACGGATAAAATACCTTTCTAACGGTGAAAGAATTTTTAAAATCGGCCCAGTAGTTTTTGAGTTATTTGAATACATACAAAAATACAAATCTTTCCTCTTTATAATATCAGTATAGAGTATAGATAATATTCTAGAGTTTTGATACTAACAAGGAAGTGAAATAATTGAATTTCGAAAAAATGTAGGAGCTATTATTTTATTTCATGTGTTTATTAACAGCGCCATCTATTATCCACCAGACTTAACTATATTTTTTTTTTAACTCTCTCATAGCTAAATTATTAATGGATTTCAGTCTTTATGTTCCTAATCGAATTCAAAATAGTTATTCAAACTGAAATACAAAGAATCCGTAAAATCATATTTTATTTTGGCAAATCATTTGCACGTCGCGATTAATTAATAAGCAACCCGATATCACAAGAAGCTCGCAAAATAACACAATCTTGTTCATTAACGTGAATATACTTAAAATATCGGTAGGAAATCATCAATTTATATACTTTTAAAGTTCACGAATTTCTCTAATAATTTTCAAGTAGATTATGTAAATATTTAGTACTTAAACTCACGTAAAGAATACTCAAGCCTTTTAAACCAAATACGATAATCTCATCTTACTAATATTATAAATGCGAATGTTTAGATGGATGTTTGTTAGAGTTTGTAGCCTAAACTGCTGAACGGATCTCGATGAAATTTGGCATAGATATAGTGTAGAGGATATAGAATACACTGGCTACTTTTTTTTAATTCCACGTAGACGGAGTCGCGGGCGAAAGCCAGTTGTTCAATATTATTTTAAATTGATATAGAAATAATGCTGTAAGTTGACATAAATAATCTATGTTGGGTATTGGCGGTTGTTATTTTAATTATATTATAACAACAAGCTAGGTGGGCTTGTTAGCCGTCATTGTTTGCATACAAAATGAGTTTGCTTAATAAATTAAATCGGATTACTCACTTCGATTTTAGAGTAAAATCGATTATACAAAGTTGATTTTATAATCGAGTAATAATTAAAAATATCGATGTTAAACTATCTAAATAATCTTGCGTTGCAATGGTAACTCAAAGATTTTTTTTTATACAATAAGGTGGCAAACGAGCAAGCGGCCACCTAAATCCGCCGAAATGGCGAAGCGACTGCTGCCCATAGACATTCGCAATTGCAGATGCGTTGCCTACCCTAAATCGACGGAGGAGGAGACGCACATAAAGAGGATATTTCCCCTTCCTATGCGTATCCTCCGCCGTCAAATCCACTTTTCCATCCCATCCTTTCCTCTTAAGATAAGGGTGGAAAGGAAAAGGGGCTAAAATTAGGCCTCCGGCACCACACTCATCAGACGAAACGCGGAATTGCTTCCGCTTCACGCCTGTCTTCTATGTGGTCGTGGTATTGCACCGGGCGAGCCGACCCATTCGTGCGAAGATGTTAAAGCGGGTTCTACCACTGTTTATATATGATAAGATTAAAATTAAATAATGTAAAACTAACCTTTCCAAAAATACGCAAAATCTTACAAAAATTTTATCAAAATCAGTTAATCGGTTAAGTTAACGCAAAAATGACAAACAAACGTAAATTTTATTGACTTTGATATCTGAATGTGGGTATTTTTTAACCAAACAAAAATGAATCAATGTTAACTTTGATCAAATCCAATGAAATATCAACGTATAAATCATTTTCGATATAAATAAAAGGGATTGTAAGAAGTTATATGATTTGAGAGTAAGGACTTTCCTGCTTCGTAATCCTTTGCAAATAAGGAAACGATTTAAAGGATCGCCCGGAATTGGTAGCCTTTAATAAGCACGTTCTATATTTTTTCTAACTCTTATAAGAGAATATCCGAATTTTCCGAACTTCTTCCACCCCAAGAATGAAATATATTTTAAATGATTTTGGTAATTTAGTTTTATATAGTTTAATGAAAAGAAAATATTTTTTGTATTTTTAACCGGTTTTGAAAATGTTCATCTAAGCATACTACGAGTAATATTATAAATGCGAAAGTTTAGATGGATGGATGGATGTTTTTTAGAGTTTGTTGCCTAAACGGCTGAATTTATCAGGATCAAATTTAGCATAAATGTAGAAAATAGTCTGGAAGAACACATAGGCTACTTACTTTTATTTTCTTTAATTCCTGACGGACGAAGTTGCTGGCAAAAGTTAGCAAGTTAATAAAGGACATGTGGAAATTCGATAATTTTAATTATTAAATATAACTAATTCTATTTCTTATATTATAACTTCTATAACAGATCTTGAAGACGTAAATATCAAATTGAGCTTCTAGCAAAACTTTATCTTGGAAAACGGAAAACAAAGACAGAATATACGGAAGACACGAGGGATCTAGAATAAAATATATTTGTACTGTACAAAATCTTGTACGTATACAATATAGATAAAGTAAGCCTTTAAAAATATTTTAATTTTGAAAAAATAAACATCAAAGTTATGGGGCACTGAAATTGTCCAAAATCTAATTCTTTCATTTAAGCCTTGACACTAAATATACTTTTAATCTCTATATTTCAAAGGAAGATCCTTTCAAATAAGTCGAACAGAAATGTGGTGGGTAAGCCTATTTACGTTGGTTTATCTCGTTAACTGGAGCGGTTCGCTGAGCGCCTGCGAAGTTTGATGCGGCAACAAACAAGATTCGTTTCCTTAACATTATCGTTGGAAACTTTACACAGGCGCTTGTCGAATGAATAGGCCTTCGTTAAATTGATACTAAAGACATGTTTTTTATTAATCGAATCACGGAAACCTTACTTTGGATTTAAAATACTTCGGAATACAGAAAATGTTGAAAGAATCTACGATGTGCGGTCGATGCGAAGACTTTGTTTTGCAGGTAAAGCCCATAAGAGGTTGAAACATAGCTGAGAAAATGCAGCAAATAGATATATTTATTATGTACTTTGTCTTTATATATTTCTTGTAGTAAAACAATTTCTGAATACATCGAAGCTGTTAACTGTAGATGGTATAAGTTTTATGAGATTAACTAGCTTTCGCCCGCGACTTCGTCCGCGTGGAATTGAAAAAAAAACAAAAGTGAGTAGCCTCTGTGTTCTTCCAGACTATCCTCTACTTATATGCTAAATTTTATCGTGATCCGTTAAGCCGTTTAGGTTACAAACTCTAACAAACATCCATCCATCTAAACTTTTGCATTTATAATATCAGTAAGATTGAACAGGATCGTAAAATATACATCCCAATTAAGTATTGAGTTCTAGAGGTCCTTTAATATCCACACTGTAAATAATGTTTTATGAGGCGATAATACAATCTACTCTACTATAGTTACTTATATGGAAATTTTAAGAGTAAATAGGCGTGTGTTCCTTTAAAACAAAGCAAGCAGGAGCAAGCAGTAACATATTTCCCTCGGTATCGTAATTTAAGAGTTTTTATTATATAGTATGTATATAAATTAGAATCGTGTGGTACCAGCTTTAAGCCTGTTCTAACGAAAGGTGGCTCGGGACGTGCTATTTAAGTGCACACTGGGAAATAGACATCGATATAAAAATTACTAGAAAGCGCTAATTTGAAAAACGAAGTAAGTTGATACGATAAATAGGAAATTGTATTTTAATCAAAACTGTTTTTAACATGTCACTTTTGATCAAAATTGAATCAAATCAAAATTGAATTACCTGAACTATACTAATATGAAATGAAAAAATCCTTTTTTATACAACAACGTAGTTTTCAAATATAAAATAACCATTTTATAGCAATATGAACACGAATTCGTTCATTACTGAGAAATCACTTTGCAGCATTATTCAATATTGAAAATAAAATGAAACTAAAAAATCATGTCGCTAGTTACTTTTGATGAACGCTTCGTTTTTTTGTTTTACATAAAATACTAGTGAGGTGCAAATGTAGAATTTTAAGGCACGAAAGTTGTGGAAAGAATAAAAGCCTTCACGAGACACAACGATTGCATCGATTGTTCATAACTTCGATGTTTCACTTTTTGTATTTGTAAATTTTGATTTAATAGACCTCAATATACAAACTATAAAATGGTATCTCAGAACTCCCCTCGTCTTTGAACAGATGCAGTAAATGTTGAATTAGAAAATACGACCTGAGGGAGACAGTTTCTAGTCGATTCGGCTCTAACTAACCGACACAAGCGCTATGGGACCTAATAAAAAAGTTAGTCTCCCGCGTAGTTGTGGGAACCTATTTAGTTGTTAGTAAGGGATGGACTGGACTATAGATACGGGAATAAAATAAATTATGCAAACAGACCTGAAATAGCTCAGTTTTAATGTAATATTCGTTATTTCTAGTACAAATTAAAACCAATGCACAAGTATTGTTTTATCTATGACTAGCTGTTGATCGCGACTTCGCCCGCGTGGCATAATAAAAATACAGCCTATGTTAATCACTGGTAACGTAGCTTTTTAATGGTCAAACATTTTTTGAAATCAGCCCAGTAGTTTTTGAGTTATTTCAATACATACAAAATTACAAATCTTTCCTCTTTATAATATTAATCTAGATATAGATAAATTTCGTAAACATTTCCAGTATAAATTTACATCCGTGGCCAGTCCCAGACGTGCATCAAAATGGCGGCTGCGGCTTATCCCTCGCACCTTCTGAAATTTAAGGTTCCCCGCATATGTTACTAATTGATGCTTTCGCAGGGGAATAAAAACTGCCCTATTAAAATTACCTGAACCTTGTTAAATTAATGACGTAGGTTAAAGGTAAAATCGTTCTTTCAAAATTAAAAATATATTCACGAATAAATAACATAGTTACAAAATATTACACGATGAAGTCGACAAATTTAAGTACCAAGAATTGAACAAGCATTAAAACCATTCATAGCGTAATTGTGGTTTCTAAAATGGGTACTGGGTTCATCATCTTTATTACTTTATTCCGATCTATATGGGTTCGCACCACAGGATATCGTTCACTAAATAGACTCGCCATTACACTCTCCTGTCTTCATAATAATGTTGGCGTTGTATCTATTCATTTCTTCTTAGGCAAAACCCTGACGATACTGTACCCATTAATGGGTACTCTTTAATCAGGAAAATAATTTAATAGAATCCTTCTAATTATCGATGTTCACGTAGAAATTAAAACACCTATCGTGCTATAATTCTACGCCGATACGCGCTGTTTTCATTTTGAAAGATTTATCGCACCTACTAACTAACAGAACAGTATGCTGTAAATCTTTTAAGAATTACTACTTTAAAGAAAAATGATTATTATTTTCAAATATTTTTTAGCTCAAAACAAACTCCTATATACGTTTGTATAAAAATGTAATAATGTTTTACTCATTATAGATTTTTTACTATTTGTAAAATGTGGTATTTACTAAAAGCTATGCACATGATATAAATGCTTTCGAAATCGACATATTTGGTTACTAACTGTACACACTAAGCGCGTTAATTGCACCATTATTTAGTGCTTGCGGTGCGCAAACATCATTGGTATCACTAAAACTGAAACATATGATGTTCTAACAATCATTTTATTTGATGTTTAACTATTGTAAACGATCGCACAACTGTTTAGTCGCGCTTTCATTCCTATGAGCTTATATGGAAATGTGCACACTACTCGAGTTTTAGTTGTGCAACTAAACAGTTGAATTGGCTACGAAACAATCGACAATAGACAATTGCACAACGATTGTGCGATAGTTCAAAGGTCTGCTCTAATAATGACGGTTGGACAACTTGGATATTCGGTAGGTTCGTGATACTTAGTAACAATGAGTGAATAATCCATCAACCTTTGCCTTTGAATAATAAGCTATTCCAGAAGTTAGTCACTAATTTCAAACATCACAGAAAAGATAAACAATATTCTTACATCCTTATTTGAAGAATATATAGGACTAGCTGTTGCTCGCGACTTCGTCCACGCGAAATTAGAAATCGTTAAAAATATAGCCTATATTACTCAGCGATAACTTAGTTTTTCAATGGTGAAAGAATATTTGAAATCGGCCCATTAGTTTTTTAGTTATTTTAATACATACAAAAATTCTAATATACAAATCTTTGACTCACTCACGTAATATTAGTGTAGATATAGATGTACAAACTTCTTTCCCAAATTCTATTCAAAATAAGTATATGATTGTCTTAACAAAACAAGACAGTGCAATAGAAATGGGTATAAAACTCACACTGTCATTCTCATATTGTCATTTTAATAATCTCCTTTTCGTTGCGCTTAAAAATAAAAGATCAGTGAAAATAGTGAAACAGTAAACGAGTGTCCATCAAATGTGCCGCGGAGCCCAACTCATAAAGTATATTTACGATCTCGTGAACTATCCCCTTTATGGTCGTGCCATTAATTCTTCCCCTTTCCGCCGCTTGATGGCGGTAATAATGTCGCTTATACAAGACTGTCCGAAGATCCGGCTCAATTTGTTATTAACTATAATGCCCTATCTGCGAAGAAACTCATAGATTGAAGTCAACCAATCCGTTATATACTTGTCGATGATAAAGGCCTAGTCACACCTTTACCTTGTTTTAACAGTGGTAGAGCCCGATTTAACATCTTCACACGATCGGCTCGTCCGGTGCAATACCAAGACCAAACAGAAGACAGGCGTGAAGTGGAAGCCATTCCGCGTTTCGTCTCACGAGTGTGTGTGACGGAGTCTTGGGAAAGAGAAATGTCCTCTTTATGTGCGTCTCTTCCTCCGTCAATATAAGGAAGGTGACGTATCTGCAACTGCGGATGTCAATGAACAGGGGTTGCTTCGCCTTTTCGGCGATTTCAGGCCGCGCGCTCGTTTCCACCTTATATTATAATATAAAAAATATATATAATAACGTTAAGGTAGGCACGAGTAAAGATTAGAATTAGCGATATCTATCCCATTTGATTTACTATTTTTTGTACAATATAGTTTTCAATAAGCATTTTTCACTACTTTTCTAATATTCGATAGAATAAATATGACGGTATAAAATATTATTTTTACTATGGCGAGTCGCAAAGTACCGCAAGTGTAAGCAACGGTTACTGCTGCACTGTCCGGATGCAAATCACCGAGCACCCTGTATTCATACTGCACGTTAAATTTAATAACACCATTTACAGATTGAACATTGCACGTGGATTTGGATTTTATGAAAGAACTTTATAACACTACACCTAATATTTACGCTAAGGGCTTTAGTAAAAAACAGTTTTTGATGACTGAAGATTTTTAACTGACTACGAAATGCACCATATTTTGTTGATGGAAAAGAGATGAAAATCAAGTCTTAATTTATTTATCTGTTAAAAAAATAATACGTGTTTTTTTACTGCTTTATGGATTATAGACTGCTGTAATCGGCATTATTAAAATTCCTAGTGACGTGATCACGTCGGAGCAATTTCGTCTGGCAGGAATCGCGGCGCTAACAAACCGAATTCAATTCCTGATTTTAACGCATTTTGGAAACGTGACCTGCGCATATCGAAAAAAAATCGCAAGTCGAATTACATTTTTTTCCTTTTTACATACAAATCATAATACATATGAACCAGCCCACAGAAACTGCGATGTAAACCTCTGACTCGCTTTTATAAAACCAAACAACTTTGATAAAACATTTTGATACTTGAATAGAGCTTATAAAGTTAATAACGGTTTCTCCTCGATACTCTAAGCGCATGTATATTTATTTTAAGTTATACTAAGTTGTAACAAGCCATAAACCAATTCGACATCCATGACAGGTTAAATGCTATTAAAAGCCGAAATTGGGACGCGTAATCGCCTTCAATTTGTGCGAACATAAACACGTTTTACGAGTCGGCCCTTTGACGTATAAACTACCGGACAATTTAAATGAAATGTCCACATCAAATACACGAAATTTTGTACACAAAAGAACATGCCTTTTTCATGACAATACGCAGTAAAAATTCACGATTACCAAGCAATTAATATCTCGTGAAAAGAAATCTGGAATTTTTAATCCCACAGTACTCTTTTAAAGTTTTCCCCAAAAGTAACTTTCATTATGAAAGAATTTTACGATACATATTTTAGGGTAAACATTATTTGAAAAAAGGTTGTTGTGAATATTTTAACGGCTCTCTAATGGACTTTTTATGGTATTTTTCAGTTCCCTATCGCCAGTTGCGGTACTCGGGTCTAATTTTTCTTCCGACTACAAAATGTTACACGATGTTTTCACGTAATATGTACAATATTAGTAGAAAACCATATAACGGCTTACCTTGCTTCTTTATAAAACTACAAGTCCTTCAACTAATCAGACGTAAGACTTATATACATAAAAAAATAAAAGATCTACATTTTGTAATTCAAACAACAACAGCCGAATGTTTAATGGTACATGGTTTGAATCCTGTTGTTAGTTTATTGTGAACTAATCTAATAGCCAGACCCAAAAATAGAAGGGAAATTGCAGTGCTGGAATATATGGATTACTACCAACTCTCAGAAGAGGATGCCGGGGACAGAAGGAAGTGTAGTCTGAGCAGGGAAGCTGACCCCACCATCATATGAGATGAGTGCTAGGAAGGTAGATAATCTAGTAAAGGTTATAATAATCATTTGACTACTAGGTTATGTTTACTGGACTATGTTACTGTATCACTTAGATTCTAAAAAATCTTTGTTGAATTTTTAAAAGGAATAAGGTGAGTTGCAACTTTAGTCTAAGAGCACGCACACCTTTGACTAAACTATCACACAATTAGTCTCGCTTTGATTCCTATGAGCTTATATGGGCACACTACTCGATTATTAGTTATGCAACTAAACAGTTGAATAGGCTGCGAAACAATCGACAGTCGCCCAACATTTGTGCGCTTGTTTAGTTTAAGGTGTGAGCCCGCTCTAATACGAGATTTCTTTAAAAATTCCATGTAACTATTATTGCGAGTTCAATTTTGAAAATGTAATAATAACTGATGCATATTATTATATTAACATTAACGTCAGTGTCCTTATTGTATCCAGTCGGTTACGAGTGTAAGTTATTGCTCGATTAACGATCGTTTTTGTTGCGATGAAAATTGAAAATATCTCCCGATAATGACGCTTTCTGATTTATTCCGACATCTGATATACGTAATGGATAAGTATGCAGTTTATTTTGTTGCCAGAAAGATTTTTAAAAGAAAAAACGATACATTTTCACCTAATGCCTGTTACGTACGGTCAGTTCTGATAGACAGTTCTAACTGAACAGTTCTATATCATTTCGATTTGAGTCGTAATACGATTTTCGCACACTTTGAAAAAAAAACAGGCAACTATTTTTGTAAAGTAAATTTATTTTAGACGTTAGAATTAAACTCTAATACTGACATATACGTATGTTGTGGAGCAATATGACCATCTTTTGTCGACAAATATTTTAGAACAAAACAGCTTTGCTTGCATCTCCATTTCTGCATGGTTGCCCATGTACTAACACGTATGTTAAGCGAATATATTCTAAAGCATATTCGATACAGATCCTTCGCTTACACTCCGCTGAATACATTTTCTGTTTCCAAAGTTTTAAGTTAGTTTTCTTCAATATTCGCTTTGTTTAGAAAAATACTGTGACCGCATTTTTGTAGATAAATAAGACAAACGGAGGGAATATTAAAAAAATATGTGACTGACATTAAACTGCATTTCGTTACACGAAAGAGATAGAAGATCGGAAAAAAGGAGAAAGGTATATAACACAGATGTCCTCAATGTGAAGATTTGATGTGCGTCGGGGAGTTTTTAAAACATTTTCATTTCTAAGAAAACATATGAAACCTTATTACATCTAAAAGCTGGAAAGAATGCTGTATTTTTAACTAAGGTTCATATTTCTCGACTGTGGTTAGTACGTGCAGTAAATATACTACGGTATAAAGTTGTAAAATGTCGAGAGCAGATCTAATTTCATAAAAATACTCACTTTATTCTTGCGGTGATACGTGCTCCTGTTTGTTACTAATATTTGCAGACGTAGGTTTGTTTTATTAGATGTTAGAGTCGTTTTATAATATTAAATACAAAAATGATATTAAGTTGAAACTGAAAAACTTAAATTTTAATATGTTAAAGTCTCTAACGTCTAATTAAAATTGATTTAAAATTAACATTGGTTTAATTCGCATAAGTCCGTTATAGACGTTCAGTTTATATTGAAGATTCGAACTGTTGAGTTTAAAATCTGCGTGTGCAAGCAAAACTTTAAGTATCACTGGAACTGTACAGTTAAAATGTTGCCCACGCATGCACAGTTTTAACCGACCACTTCGACTCTTCAGTTAAACCTGTTCTACCTAACTTACCTGGCTTTACTTAAATCACATTTTGAATTTTATGTAGTAAATATTAAAAATGGGTGATCTTAGTTACTAAGCCAATTCTATATTAGAATGTTGTAATATTTTCCAGTCCTTGTCATTCTTAGATGAGAAACAAATTAAAAAAACACATTTCTAAGTCACACAATAACAATTACTCGTTTCGCTCGTAAATTCAGTTCCAGTTGGGGCAGTAGTAACGGTGAGTAGGAAACGAGCACCTTGGGGTGTGTTGTATATTGGACGTTGCTACGGTACATTCTCATGTGAGATGCAACACCCGTAAACCATTTTATTGCCACCTGTACTGAGTTCACTCCACGTTTTCTATAGTACTAATTCCGGAAGATTTTGAAGTCGAATGATTTTTATTTCAAAGGTGACTATGATTTAGTGTAGAAACCGAACCCATCAGGTCGGATATAATGAGCTGATTATGATGATGGGGAATATTTTACACTTGTATGTAAATTTTAATGTATGAGGTAAATTCTATTATATTTATCTTATACTAGCTGTTCCCTTGCGGCTTCAGCCGCGTGAAAAAAAACTTTATTTCATTGTTTACCTACATTTGGCAAATTATCAATTAAAAATGTCAAAATGGCATGACATGATGACAAAGCATGGCAATCTTGCTTCCTTGATGTTGGCAGTAACTTATGGTCTCTTTCCCACATTAGGGTGTTTATCCAAAATATTTACCCCCTAAGTTTACTGGCGTGAAAATATATAGCCTAAAGCGTGACGTAGGTGTAGGGCTTTTTATTAAAAAAATAAATATTCAAAAACATACTATAATTGCTGACATCTTAGGCAACAAAGAAGTGTGTGTTTACGCTTTATTATATTAGTATAGGTGAAATAGACCGTTATTGTAACAATGTTTTTTTTTCATATCTTTAGGTTTAGTACTTTATACCTAAGTGTGAGGAAAAGCAGAAAGCAATACCTATCAATATTGTAAGAAAGCAACTTTTTTCTTACCGTTATGTTTGAAAAAGTAAGTTTTACGTATAAATATTTACGGTCTTCAACTAAGTAACTATGAACATAAATTCATAAAAGTAGCGACGAAAGTTTCTTGAAAGAGAATTTCTCAAAACACATTTAGTTAGGGCTCTTGTGAATCTGTTAACGATGCGCTAATGGACTTTTCATGGCTTTTTTAACATTCTAAGGAAATATCTACGTTAATATGATTTATAATATTTTACTGTCATAATCAAAGGAGCCTGAAAAGAAGTATAACCGAAGATTACAGATTACTTGATCAAAACAAGAAGAGCGTGTGCATACTACTCGATTTTTAGTTGTGCAACTAAACAGTTTGGCTGCAAAACAATCGACAATCGCACAACAGTTGTATGATAACTTAGTCAAAGGTGTGCGTTCGATCTTACGGTTTGGTATCCAGTGTTTCATTGCTTAGCCACTAGAGGGCTACAATTATTATGATTATATCAAATATCTTGAATATTCATACACATTTGATAGCCGTTATCACTTGACAATTAAATGGAAATTTTACAAAATAATTCACCATTTTAATTTGTCTAAAACATGATAATAAATTTATATAATATCATCATCATCATGAACAGCTCACTCTACGTCCCCACTGAGGGCTCGGAGCCTACCCTAAGTTGGGGTGACTTGGCCATAGTCAACCACGCTGGCCCACTGCGGGTTGGTTGACTTCACACATATCTTTGAATTTCTTCTCCAATATGTGCAGATTGCATCACGATGTTTTCCTTCACCGTAAGAACGTCGGGTAAATTATGTACATATGAAATTCGAAAAATCACATTGGTACATGGCGGGATTCGAACTCAAGACCTGTAGAGAAGTCAAGTGCTTAAACCCTTGAGTAACCGACGCTCTATTATATAATATATGGTAATTAAATTATGAATAACCTCAAATCCGCGGTTGAATTATGCATCCGTGAAGTGAGACAATTAAACTCACACATAATTAAATTAACCCAATCAATTTCGATATTAATATGTGTAATTAATAAATGTAGACACTCTACAATAAGTTTTGTTATATCTATTATTTTAGAAGAGAACGACAGGGATAACAAGATGTTGTATAGTTATTGGAAATTGCTATACCGTGACCTGTCTTTAGAAAGTCTATAACGAATATGTGTTTGACATATTTACTACGCCTTCTATGTGGCAAATAACGTTTCCTTGTAAATATGATTTTAATGACGTGATATTGTAGTGCTTTTGTACCACAGTAGGGTAGTAAAATAAATTTTAAACTGTCAAATCGTAAAAACTTAAAACGAGCATTTAAACTCATTGAGTAATCAATAAATCACTGCAACAATGGTTATTTGAAACCGTCATGTACTCACATGAAAAATGTTCCAGATTTAAATGGTTGCTCTCTGTAGGTAATAAAATATGGAAATTGTTCCAGTTTTTTACAATTGGAACAAAAGTGGAGAGACCATCATTTTTACATGAATTTAATTGTGATATAAATCCAACGTATTCGGAATTTTTATTTGATATTTTTTTAAAATATTTACAATCCAAAGAAGATTAACGAGTTTGGCTTTTTTTACACTAACTTTCGACCGCGAGTTCGTCAGCGCGAAATTAAAAAAAAAACAAAAGTAAGCAGCCTATGTGTTTTTTCAGACTATCCTCTATATCTGTGCCAAATTTCATCGAGATCCATTCAGCCGTTTAGGCTACAAACTCTAACAACCATCCATACATCTAAACTTTTAAATTTATAATATTAGTAATTAGTAATTCATTGAAGTTGTTCCATACAGATATGTATGGTCATGTAAGACCTTTACAGAACATCTAAGACGATTATTATCATGAGAATATAGTGTAATGACGCCTAATAAAACTATATTGTTTAGTATATGACTAGGTTACATTAGATACACATGTTGGACATGACATAATTTGTGGCTAGAATTATGCGGTTGATTTAAATGTTCCACTAGAATCTCTGAAAATACTAATCGTTCCAAATAAACACCGAAAATTAGGAATTAAAGGTTAAAGAAAGTTTGTATGTTGATGTACAATACAATCGGGAAATCTGGCGTTCGGCCTGTAATAGTTATTTGATATTTTGGCACATGTTAACGACGAAAAACAACAACCAACATACAAGGCAATTTTGTAAGTGTAACGGTGATTTTCGCGACTGTGGGTTTACAAGTAATTTTTTTATCAACATATAATTCAAAGTTCCTATACGAAAGTGGAAAAGTTTTCGTTTATCTCACTAACATTTATGAATTCAAAGAAGGTTCAAAGTTACTTATTAAAATGGTCGCGTTAAAATATGCCACGTTAGGGCGCCGCAGTCGAATAAATTACATCCCTTGCCGCTTACGGGTATATTTCAAGATATTTTTACTCATTTGCTTGAAGATTAAAATAATTGAAAATAGTTAAAAATAATAAACTCTATCTTGTTGTAGAAAACATTTTGACTTGTAGTTGACATTCTCTGCACTCTGGCAATAACCTTAACTCTAACTTAGCGAGGTCTCTCGTTTAAAAAAAAACTATAAATATTTCTATCAAGTCAATAGTTATCTATACTAATATAACAAAGCGTAAACACACACTTCTTTGTTGCCAAAGATGTCAGCAATTACAGCATATTTTTGAATTCTTTTTTTATTAAAAAGCCCTACACTTACATCACGCTTTAGGCTATATATTTTCACGTCATCAAACTTAGGAGGTAAATATTTTGGATAATAACCCTAATGTGGGAAAGAGATCATAAGTTGCTGCCAACATCAAGGAAGCAAATTGCCATGGTATGTCATCATGTCATTTTGACATTTGCAATTGATAATTTTATAATTTCACGCGGATGAAGCCGCACGGGAACAGCTAGTTTAGGGATAATGAAAACTATTATAAATATGTAACTTGTTCTGGTATAACTTTACAAGCACCTCAAGTGTAAATTTCCTTAACACTTTTTATCTATGATAATGAAATTAAAATTCTGTCTTTTGATCTTCAAGGGTCGCTGCCAAATATTTTTAACAGCTTTATGAATATTTCAAAGGGAGGAAAAAAATCTGCGAGAAAGTGAAAAGATTTCTAATAAGCAGCCGGAGTCGGAATTTATCCGTTCAATTCCCAACGGTCCGATATTAAAATTATTTCAGTCTTTGAACTCTGTAGGCAACATTCGGATAATGTAGGTTCTTCGACAAATGAATAAATTCAATGGTCACATCGCATATATAACTTCTCTACTCAAAATTATAAATCTCTAACTGTTGCTCGCGACTTCGCCCGCGTGCAATTAAAGCCTATGTTACTCATAGATAAACTACTTTTCTAACGGTGAAAGAATTTTTAAAATCGACCCAGTAGTTTTTGAGTCATTTCAATAACAAAAATACAAATCTTTCCTCTTTATAATATTAGTATAGATATAGATAAGTGATCTCAAGTATGACGTATACATATTTGTGGTATGCTCAAAATTCTAGAACATTCTATTCTCGGCGGTATTACCAAACTACAAGAGAGTGCCTTTGACTAAACTATCCCACAACTATTTAGTCACGCTTTGATTCCTATGAGCTTATATGGATGCGCAGACTACTCGATTTTTAGTTGTGCAACTAAACAGTTGAATGGACTGCGAAACGATTGACGATCGCACATTTGTGTGATAGTTTAGCCAAAATTGTGCGCTAGCTCTAAGAGTTAAGGTATGAAGCAGGCGTCTTTCAAGTACTTCAATAAGACCGGTAACGTATTTGTAGTCCCTGATGCTGCATTTAATACCTTCTCTTATAAAAAAATACGAAGTTCTTTATTGCCGTACTCATAGTCGCCTAATGGTAGTAACAAGTTTCAGATGTGACGTAATTGTTTTAAGAAATATTATTTTCTTCGTATCCTAGTATATTTGTAGAAATATAAAGAAGAATTTGAAAAGAAAATAAAACCGCGCTCAAATACGTGTGCACTTAAACATTTATAGAACCGTCCGAAGCGGATGAAGTTTTCTAAGCGATCGCCCACGGTGCGGTGTCTTGGAGCAATTTTATTTTATAAGTATTTAAGGTTCATTCATGAAATAAAAATCAACAAAAATATCATCATCGGCTCTATCAGCCGTCATATCTGAATTCACTCCCTTAAGCATATCCTCTTTCACACAATCCATCCATACTTTTTTTCAGTCTTCCTCTATCTTTGTCTCTAGCCACATTCAATCTGAACACTCTTTGTTTATGTATAAAATCAACAAAAAATATAGTTATCATAATAAGATTGTATAATTTATAACTAAGTCAATCTGACACTTTTGTACGGCATGGAACTGTTCAACAACTATGAATAATGAAATTGATCCAAGTAAAAAACACAGCTACTCTTGAAAAGGATTAAAATCTATAATATACTTAAATACCTTTAAAATTGACCACAATTAATCATCAAAGAATATTTATAACCCTTGCTAATAATTATTTTAAACGTTTAAATTGTAGAGCTGAGAACAATCCACTTGGTTACCAGAATACGTCTTTTATTCATGATTTACTTTTTTTCTTTCGTTCGTCTTGGCCACTTGCAGTAGTTTATTCCTAACAGCAGCGAAGTTGCTTTGTCACGCCGAAGTTGAATGATGCATCGCTGCGTTCATAAGCTCTATCTCATTAAAACTTGTTTGTTGCGGAAATGATAAAAGTTTTCTATCGCTACAGTACACGGTTCAAATTCAAAATATCTCAGCTTAACTTTGCTTCGCTTTGTTGACACAATTTTTAAGCAAAACACAATCGGTCGTGTTAATTTTTAACGCGATAGTCTTTTAAATGGATGAGGCTCATGAGGCTAGATGAGCGGACGGACGTGTCAAAAAATATGACTCACGTTCCGACCGAGCCGCCGAGTTAAGCGAGAAAGGGAGAGCGAAACAAAGGAAAGAGAGGTACGAGATAAAATTATCATTTGTAAACCGTCTTTACAGACAACCAATTCTTTTTTACTAAGGCTCATTCTTTCTTATAATGTTGTAACTTCGAAAATATCTATATCTATCTATTATCCAACATACGTCTCCACTGTCAAAGTTCAAAAGACTACGAGCTATAAAGCGTATACTAGAGAATACAAAATAAAATCACCGTATCGACTCTCTATATAAAATACGTACGTTACTATGAAAAGGTCGAACGAGTTCTTTAAAAGTTGGATCTGCGATCTGGCGAGCATTTTACGTGCTCTGTCTACGCCAAGGATCCCACGAATTTATAGCATCGGATCATGTTGCAGGCAATCTAGAATAACTAAAGCTATGTTGATATATTTTATTTAACTTGAAGTACCAATTTATTTATTCCTAGCTGTTACTCGCGACTTTGTACAAAATATAGTCTATGTTACTCACAGATAAATTACATTTCTGATAGTGAAAGAATTTTTAAAATCGGCCCAGTAGATTTTACGTGAATCGAATACATACAAAAATACAAATCTTTCCTCTTTATAATACTAGTATAGACTAGTATAGACTTGTATAGACTAGTATAGAAAAATAATATTAATGAGACTGATATTGTCAATAGCGATTTAATGCAAATTTATATTTGACTAGCTTTCACTCGCGACTCTATCCTCATGAAAAAAAGTAGCGACATGTTCTTCCAGACTATGGTCTACATCTATGCCAAATTTCATTCATCAATCTAAATTTTCTCATTTATATGTAGTATAATAATAATCCATTGCTAAATTGGAATTCAATAATTTTCATGTTAAAATGTCACTAATGAAAAAAGTACTGTATTTCCTAATAATGCCAAACTTTGACTGGTAATGTTCTAACTTTTCCTGTATTTTCTAAAGCCTTCCAACCCGTTTAGATGCAAATAAATCAGAAACCTGAGACATGTAAATCCTTACAGCTGTTATCAGAGGGAAACGACTGTAAAAACAACATAACTCTGCCATTATTGAAAGACCAAAAGCATTCTGAGGTTAATGACGTCACATCTTATTAGAATTTGTGACGTAACAGACTTTATCATAAAGTTACGCACGGTTTACACATCAGTAGGGCAATAATTTACAATGAAATACCAACGCAATTTCTATATTTTAACGAGATCACGTGACCGTGTATTCGTTTAAAAGATATTTTTTGGAGACTACTTACACATTTTATTTGTTGCCCGCGACTTCCTCCGCGCCATGTTAATATAAAAAAGAGGCCTAAAATATGCCCGTCTATGTCAGTTACCCTTCATTGAAAGTCCGGGCGAAATCGACTCAGCCGTTTCAGAGATAATCCGGAACAAACGCGGGTTGCGGACAGACAGACAGACAGACAAAAAAATTTTGTCTGTCTGTCTGAAATGCGATTTTCGTTATCAGCAACGCAAATGCATCATCTTCCCGAAATCTGGAATTTTTCTTTTGATATTACAAACAGACACTCCAATTTTATTATATGTATAGATGAATATTATGATTATTGTACAGGTTCTAATAAATATAGCAATTTCTATACAATATAGCTTAGCTTTAACAGCGTTGCCTTTACTTTTGCACCGTTCGACCAATTTAGCTGCAAATAAATCATCCGACGCGACACTTCAAAGCCTTCTCGCCTCCGAACAATATTATCAGAAAAATAATATAGCCTCGATAATAACAGATCCTATTACATCGAGTAGCCTTATGTTTTCTCTCTTTTGCTCATAAATCGTATTAACTACTTCAACACGAACGAAAACATGCGCTATTATTTAATCTTTACGATGAAGTTATCGACTTTTAATATTGATTTAGCACTTTAACTATTTAGCTCAAGGTTTAAATTTGAACTTGAGTTTTTAACTTAAATAATTTGTTACAGGAACCACAGCCCAAAAACAATATATAAATATATCCAAATAGCTGGAAAAGTAATGAGTAAATTATACTATTAATGATCATATAACTAGATGTTGCTAGCGACTTCCCCTGCGTTTAATTAAAAAATATACTCTATGATAAATTACCTTTCTATCGGTGAAAGAATTTTTAAAATCGGCCCAGTAGTTTTTGAGTTATTCCAATACATACAAAAATCTTTTCTCTTTTTAATATTAGTATAGAGTTTAAAAAATCTTTGCTTTAAGACCAGAGTCCTATATAATAAAATGAATTTAATAAATGCAACAGTTTCTTCCATTACAGATGAATTTATTTGACATTTTAGTGCCGTTGTAATGGTATTTCATCAACTTTTTATTCACAACAGCGAGATACGCATCGCATAACGATACTCGGCGGCTGAACGATAAAATGTTTACAACATGATCGGATCAGTTTCACGTTCATTATTTCGGTGAAAACCAATGCTATATTGTTATCCTTTTCACCCCCTTTAAGAAAAAAAAGAAACAATATATTAATAGAAGCGTAACAGCAGTTGAATCCTACACAAACGTTACATAGCTTGAGATCAAAATTGTAGAATCACAAATAGCGGTATTCTAGTTTAGTCAACTTTACTGTCTTAATGCTTCTACGCCTAAGAGGGTACTGGTGTGTTAGCCCGACGGCGAACATGTCCTTTATTTCGTCATATTCATTAGGGGAAGACTTGACAAATGAATAGACGAGACTTGTAGGGAGTCAAGAAGGTGCATCGGCCAGACAGTGTGCGCCCTCACGCAATTCGGTCCATATGACCCAAGGGACAGTAAGGCCTTGGATGGTACTGGGTGGACTCATTGTCCTACATGTTTCATGTAGCCACTAGTTTCCAGGCTTAAGCAACGTCGGAATATCAACAATTGGTGTATGATTATTTTTTAAATCGATTAAAAGTTGTGATAGTACATTGCAAGAGTCTAGGGTTCGTTCTTTATGATAATCTATGGTAGCAGCTATCAAGGATGTATGTTGCTTGATAATGAAGATAATAAAATTTCATCAACAAAGAGTTTCGTGTGACCTACGTTATTACATTATAATTTCCAATAACGCGGCCGGAAAGCGAAGGTAAATAACGATTCGACAAAGACAAACAGTTGCCCGTGCTGTATAAAATCAGGTGGGGACCATTCGTTCCCAATTGTCGTTCCAAATTGATTGCTTTATTAAATTAACTTATTACATTTTGTTTGTACAAACAATGGATTCACGGCAATGGTTGAAAATTAATCGCATATTATTGATATAATATTCAATTATACTAACAACAAAGAGTAAAATATTTTGTTGTTTATGAATTTAAAAACAACCAAATGATATAATAAAAAAGAAAGATGGACGTCCACGATGATACTCTTCGAGAAAAAATTGAGACTAAAGGCCCCACACACTAGATTCTGGTTAGACTACAAGAGGTTGCAATATCCAAAGACGAATATGTAGTCGGACATGAAAGAAATAATTATGCAACTAATGAAGAATAAGCAAAAGAAATGACAGCAGTCTTCGAGAAAAGATTATTGGTGATCGAAGACAGTTATCGAAACAAGATTCATAATTAATTCGTGGCTCCGTAAACGTGGTAGATCTAGGCATTTATGTGCGCGACTGTACCGGATTGTTTTCCGTTCTCGTCTGTATTTTATATCCACCAGACTTTCAATAAAGGCCTAATAAAATAAACACTTTTACAGCAATTAACATTATTTATAAAAAAAACATGTTTATTTTAATCTCTTATTATTTTTAATCTGTTCTACGTAATTATGAAGTTCATTATAATCGAATTTTCATTAATTAAAACAGCATCATTAAATATGCAACACTATAAAACTGAATTGTGTTCAAATTACCTATTTATATGCCAACTAAATGGAAACAATAATCTACAGTTGTTTAGTTCATTATAAATTTCTAAATGAATAACCGCATCCTTTGCTCCGTGGGATTCAATTTTAGGACAAGAACCAATCCATTTTTACGGTTTCACGGTCGGTTTCTATACCTTATATCTACTGGAAATTTTTTTTTTTTGGAACTAATTAAATCTCTTACATAGGATGTCTTCTTTGCCACTCAATTCCCGATCTTTGGTTCCTTTGATGAAAGCAATACCTACATTATACATATCTCTAGATTAATACGAGTAGAAGTCATAGTTAAGTTTAAAATATTGTTTTGAAATTTAAATCTTTGAAAAACATACAGTCGACGCAAATCGCATTTACTATTAAAACGATACAAACAAAACAAGCACTGCAAACAACGTTTATTTTCATTTAGGCTTTGAAATATTCATTAACAAGCGACCAGAACTAGTTCAAACATGACGCACGTACAAAAGCCCAGAGTGATTTTCCAAAAGCGAATTAGTGAGGCAAATAAAATGGACACATTTTCATTTGGGCATTGCCGTCAACTCGAATGTTTTGTTATATATTTTAAATACCATCAATGCATACAAATAAAATCTTTTATTTATTTTCTATTACTTCTTACTGTATAAAGTTTTTAGAGCCCGCTTTAACATCTTAGCACGAATGGTTCGGCTCGCCCGGTGCAATACCACGACAACACAGAAGACAGGCGTGAAGTGGAAGCAATTCCGCGTTTCGTCTGATGAGTGTGGTGCAGGAGGCCCAATTTTAGTCCCTTTCCCGTTCCACTCTTTTCTCACAAGGAAAGGACAGGATGGGAAAGTGGATTTGACTGTGGAGGAGACGCATAGGAACAGGAAATATCCTCTTAATGTGCGTCTCCTCCTCCGTCGATTTAGGGTAGGCAGCGCATAAGCAATTGCGGATGTCCATGGGCAGCGGTCACTTCGCCATTTCGTCGGATTTAGGTGGCCGCTTGCTCGTTTGCCACCTTATTGTATA
>LD688955.1:7664625-7679139 GCA_003118335.3 Papilio memnon | reverse complement strand
AATAAGTTTTAAACTCCAAGCGGACAAAGTCGTGGACAACAGCTAGTGAAAATAGCTATTTAATCAATACGTGTTTCCTAAATATTGTTATAATGCATGTGGCATCCCTACAACAAAAGCAAAAAACCCTTGCCTTCAGTTTATCTGGCAGCTCACGAATGTTTGTTCAGGCCGTTATTGCGTCGCGTGACGTGTTTCGCCCGAGGCGCGTACTTCGTATTCCTACTATACAATATTGACGGTATCTTAGTGTAGAAATAACGACTCTTATGTTGACACGATAAGTTACAACAAATATTTGAATTCTCCGGGAGATAAACAAAGTAGATGACAAAATTTTAATACAATAAAAAAGGAATTCAATCTTAAAGTAATCGAAAATAGTTTTGTCAAAATTATGTTATCAAGTTAAAAAAACTCAATTCTTTTTGTTCATTTTATTTACTCTCCTTCTCTTATATTTTTTCTTGATTAGACGATATGAGGTAGACAAGTTTCCTTGTACAATTCATTCCAGAACAACATTCGTTTTTTGTCTGCATAATTCCCCATCGCCATGTTGTCTTCTAACTTCAGATATTCTTTACCATGGGTCGTGTATGGTTGCCACGTAACTCCTAAACTGCGGTCAGGGGTAGGATTGCTGTGAAAAGGTAAAATTTTACACATTTAATAACAGATTTTGACTATTACTCAAGTAGCTATCAAAATAGTTTAAATTATTTAATAGTTATTTGGTTAAAAGTAGTTGGATGGATGTTTGTTAGAGTTTTACGCCTAAACGCCTAACCGGATCTTGATGAAGGGCACTAGTTATAGAGCCTAGTCTGGAAGAACACATAGGCTACTCACTTTTGTTTTTTCCACGCGTGCGAAAGTATTTGATAAAGGCTACGAAGATAGAGGAAAATGATTAATTCTTACCCAAATTTAGCAAAATTGGTCCATAGTGTAGTGACTTTAAGTGCCAATTCCCGTAATCTTGCTTGTTCATCGTACGGTTTCTTGTTCAAAAAGTTGTAGAACATATAGAAAAGTTCGTCAGCATGACATGCACCTTTAAGATTGGCGTATCCTGTGAAATTCTTTATGATGTTAAGGTCAGTGTCATAGTTGAATCTGTACATGTAGACTGGTTGACCACATTCGCTATATAGATTAGCAAATCGATGCGTATTGTAAAAGAAATGAATATCGCTACCGATATTTTCAATGATTACCGGATCATTTCTCGTCAAATTTCTCCCGTTCACATAAAATTGTCTCAGTCTTTCACCGTATTCTTTTAGTTTAACTTCATTTATATTAGTTGCCAGTTCTTTAGTGATAAAATAAGATGGATCTCTGTTGTATACATCTAGTTTGTCAGCTAAATAATCTATGAGGACTAAATCCTCCGCGGAATTGTATCCAATCATCAGTGGTACTTCAGCTGCGTTGCCGTCTAATATAGTTCTAAGTGGCTCCTCGTTCATGAATGCCTTGACGCCTTTAAACTTCTTTTCTATTACAGGTATAAAATAATCAGGTAACCCTCTATATGTCTCATCGAATGTCATAGTTTTTTGTGCAAGATTTGTAAGGAGCGTTGCATTCAATCCACGTAAATATGCCAATAATTCTTCAGAGCTATTAGTGTCTATGCCTAAAAGTTTTCCCGCTCTGAAAGCCCTTTCTTTTGCATTCCTGTCGATAGCCCAATCATGTATAACAGTGCCACTTTGTGCTATAACCTTGTTGAAAAGACCTTTAGACATTGGTGAGAGCATGTGAGATGTGACTGAACTTGCTCCTGAACTTTCTCCGAATATCGTGATGTTGTCGGGATCTCCACCAAATTTAGCAATGTTATTCTTAATCCATTTTAAGGCAGCAGCTTGGTCTTTCATTCCCCCATTTCCCGGTACTTCTGGTGAGTCTAAACATAGATACCCGAGAAGTTCCAGCCTGTAGTTAATAGTAGCTAAAATAACGTCGTGACGTATTAATAGATCTGGACTGAAGGTTTCCGAGTTTCCTGAATTGTAACTATAACTGCCACCGTGGATGAATACCATGACTGGTATTTTGGCTTTCGGGTTCAAAGACTTGGTGTAAATATTTACGAAGAGACATTCTTCGCTGCCGACTATCAGTTGGTTAATGGATAGATCGTACTGTGTGCAGATTGGACCGTGTTGTGTTGCATCACGAACACCTTTCCAATGTTTCGGTGGCAACGGTGCCTGGAAAATATTATTTATCAAATTAACCAATAATTCGCAATGCATTAATTTAAATGTAATCTATTAAATGGATACCATGATGTAATATGAGGAAAACTTCTGATGCGGTTTTAAACGTCGAACAGATGGTCTTGTAAGAACTATTTCATAGTATAGGAATATTTTAAAGTTACCCGAAACCTGGCATCGCCTGTAGGTGCTTGTGCGTATGGGATACCCTTAAAACTGTAGTAAGTAGATCCATCGACGGTTGTAGCCACGTTCCCCCTCAATGTACCTTCCCTTACGTGCACAAGAGGATTATCCTGAAAAAAAAATATATATCATGTTCGGAAGAACACGACTTACTGACATATCAGCCGCAGGTAGGTTGTTTTATTTTTAACTCTAGTTATCGTTATAATCTACTTTTTTATGCAAATTATTATTTTGTCACTTCCTTCACACAAATAACGAAATTATAGTTATATTTATGAATAATATAATATTAAATTATACCAAATTAAGTGACTTTAGTAAAATCTAGGGAAAGTGTTGCTGTTTTAGATATGGAATTATAAAACCCAATATCAGGAGGCGAGCCTGCGTAATAATGTGTCGTATTTTATTAGAAATCACTTAAAACGTACTTATTTTAATTATATAAACATAATATAAAAAATTAAATATTCTTATGAATGGAATTCAACTTACTTGATTAGCATTGTTTACTTTCCTACTCGAACAACATTGTAATATAAAACATACAACAACAATGGTCTTGCAACTCACCATTGTTTTTAAACTTGTTTATGTCGCACGAGACAGTGCGCCTCTGAGCTCAACAGCATATTGAAACGGCTTATATTCGTAATGCTATAAAACGACGCGCATATCATGCTAGGGCTGTCAACTTAATTTTATGTAGGACTAGGTTTCGCCAGCGACTCCGTCCGCGTGGAATTAAAAAAAAATTAGTAGCCTATGTGTTCTTCCAGACTATCCTCTACATCTTTACCAAATTTCATCGAAATCCGTTCAGCCGTTTAGAGTACAAAAACTAACAAACATCCATCCATCCAACCATCCATCCATCCATCCATCTAAACTTTCGCATTTATGATATTAGTAAGAAGTAAGATATTAGTATGATTAAAATTAAATCTAATTTCATCATAGTTTTATGTCCAGATAGTTGTTTTACTGGAAGATTTTAATTATGGTTATTGTAAAAAATGTATTTCAGTTTCAGAGTATTGTTATGGATACACCCATAATAATATTTGGAGTCTCAAAGAATTATTATTCAAAAGTGTAACATACTAGAGATAGTGCTATCGTGAATCCTTGTTATTAACTAATGATTTTCTAAAATTGGTAACCGTTAATAATAGACCTGTGACAGTTGTTTATCAACTAATAGCTGCATTTAAACGAAACGAACAGGTACCCCAACAGGTTTTTTTTTGTACATTTTTTTACTGTTTTTTTAAGTAGGAGTCTAAAAATTATAGGATTTTAAAAACAAAAAACTTGATGCAATCTAAACATTTATTGGAAATTATATAATTTATTTGTTTATATCTGTATAGATCTACATCATGATCAACAGCTGTCATTGATGTATGGAACACCAGCTTCTTTGTACAATTCGTTCCAGAAGTTCATCCTGTCTCCATTGGCATAATTTCCCATAGACATCTTATCTTCGATTTTAAAGAATTCTTTACCACGTCTTGTATATGGCAGCCATTTTGCCCCCAAACTGTCATCAGGTGTCGGATTCCTGAAAAAAAAATTAACACAATTGCAATACTTTTTTTTATATTCGATACTACCTTACTTCTAGTAAGTCAGTCATAATCAGATGTATTCCGATATATAGCGAAGTTCATTTACCTTTAGAGCCTATTTCCACTTAGCGACCAGACGCGCAACTCAAATCGCGAGCGGTTAATTTTTGCGTCAGTGGAAAAACAACACGCGACACTATGTATAGCAGCTAAATGGAAATTGGCACTTATACTCTAAACATTACGCATACTACTGACAATAACGATCATTTATTCTAAGAAATTTTACAAAAACAATAGTGTTCTTATCTCAATAATAGAACAAAGAATGTTCGTAATTCGACCCGACTCAATGTGGCATGACTCAAAAAATAACCAGACGATTCAGGGCTTTCCACTCGTTTTCCTGTTCCCACTTCGACGCTATGAGGAAAATCATCTCAATACGTTTTAAGATTCAACTTACAAAAAAATTTATGTAGATACAGGTATGGCATGTTGAAATACATAAAATGTCTATAGTACATTTTAAGAAGAAACAAAGAATACATTCTACTAGAGGTTGACTTAAGAAAAAAATTATTCACACTTATCGATTCGATAAGGAATCCTTAACCTTGAAGATCAAATAACTCAAAAATTAGCACATAATTTGCTATGTATGTTCGTAAATTACGTTAACCTGATTCAAAACAATTTTATTATTGAACTGTTTTCCTTATCATCTGGGTTTTCTAATTGATTCCAATATAATTGATTAGTTAATGAGCCATCAATTAATTTTCAAGTCAATTAAAGGTCACGGTAAATAATAAATGAAGGTCGAAGACAGGAAAATTATATAAAGTAACACCAATCTTGACGATTTCTAAAGTTTGTCATCGCTGTATCTTACCCTGTAACTTACCCTGTTTTAGCAAAATTGGTCCATAATGTGGTCATTTTAAGAGCTAATTCTCTTAATTTTTCTTGTTCATCATAAGGTTTCTTGTTCAAAAAGTTGTAGAACAAATAGAAAAGTTCATCGCCGTGACTTGCGCCTTCTAACTGTGCATATCCGGTGAATTTCTTTAAAATATTTAAGTCCGTGTCATAATTGAATCTGTACATGTAAACAGGTTTGACCGCGGCACTGTACAAATGAGCAAATCGGTGAGTATTGTAAAAGAAATGAATATCGCTTCCAAGACGCTCGATAACTTGTGGATCGTCTCTTGTCAAATTCTTACTACCCAAATATATTTGTTTGATTCTCTCTCCGAATTCTCTTAGTTTCTCCGCTGATACCTTTTCCGCGATTTCTCTCTGGACATGATATGTTGGATTCTCATTATAAAAATCAAGTTTCGGTAACAAGAATGTTATTAGAGTCAAACCCTCAGCTGAATTGTAACCAATCATGAGAGGTACTTTGTTCACTTTACCTTTAGCTAGAATATTCACAGGTTCTTCGTTAATAAAAGCTGTAACACCTTTAAATTTCTTTTCGACTACTGGTACGAAGTAATCTGGTAATCCTCTCAAAGTCTCCTCTGTCGTCATGGTCTTCTGAGCAAGGTTCGTAAGTAAAGTAGGTTTCAGACCACGTAAGAATTGTAACAGCTCGTTTGTGTCATTGGTTTCTTTACCTAGAAGTTTTCCAGCTCTAAACGCTCTTTCTTTGGCATTCCTGTCGTTTGCCCAATCTTGAATACAAGTGCCACTTTCTACAATCGCTCGGTGAAATAAACCTTTAGACATCGGTGAAAGGAGATGTGAGGTAACTGAACTTCCACCAGAGCTCTCTCCGAAAAGTGTTATACTATGAGGATCACCTCCAAAATGTTCAATATTGGCTTTTATCCAGCGTAATGCAGCTACTTGGTCTTTCATTCCAGCATTACCTGGAACTTCTGGCGTATCTAGAGATAAATAACCCAGTAGTTCTAAGCGATAATTCATCGTGACCAATATAACGTCGTGTCTCAAAAACAAATCGGGGCTGAAAGTTTGAGAATTGCCGGAATTGAAACTGTAACTACCGCCGTGAATGAATACCATGACTGGAATTTTTGCACCTGGTTTTAGAGATTTGGTATAAATATTCACAAATAAACAGTCTTCACTGCCTTCTACAATTTGCGATATTGATAAGTCGTATTGAGTGCAAACGGGGCCATGTTCGATCGCGTCTCGTATACCGTCCCATCTTCTTGGCGGCAATGGTGCCTAAAATTGGATAATCATTTTAAATGTCATAGACCAGAATCTGAATAAGTATACGTACCTAATTTTAAATCACAAATAATTTAATAAAATCGACTCTACTTGAGAGAATATTAAAGAAAATTACCTGAAATCTTAATTCCCCGAATGGCGCAAGAGCATAAGGCACTCCTTTGAAACTATAATATGAAGCACCGTTCAAAAGTGTAGCCACTGCCCCTCTCAATTTACCTTCTTTTACTGTTACAATTGGATTGCTCTGAAAAAAAAAGGAAGTTGTGATACTTAAAATAAACATAAAACATGTTTCAATACCAGTTTACGACAACGAAACATTGCGAACTTGTAATCTCGGTTAGTGTGAAAGTTTCGCCAGTGCAAACGTATTCATTTTGAGGTTATGTTCAGCTATTATCATTGCCATAACAAATAAAATATTACTTACTTCATTTGTATTGTTCTGTTGGGCTAAACATGTCACTAATAACACACATAAACATACAAGAATCGCCGGTGATTTCATTTTCCTTATTGCATTGCACGACATTATACTTCTGCGGTCTCAGCCGCAATGCAAAGCATGAAGGTTCATGTTTCCTACAGTATTATATTTACTATTATATGAATCATTGATGCAACTCAATATATAGGGTTGCCAAAGTCTACGATTTCGATTACAATAGCGGGTGCATATCTTTGACTAAACTATCGCACAACTGTGCGATTGTCGATTGTTTCAAAGCTAATCTAACTGTTTAGTTGCACAACTAAAAATAGAGTATTCAAAGCGAGATTAAACGGTGATGCGATAGTTTAGTTTCAGGAAAGTGTAAGGGTTTTTATTAAAGTTGGAATTATTCAAAAATATGCTGTAATTGCTGACATCTTACGCTTTATTATATTAGTATAGATTTAGATATCATAACAAAAAGGTGTATAAATAAAACGCTAATTATGGTAAATTAAAAATATAATTCAATATGATTCATATCCTTTAAATTCAATCAGTATTAATAATGTAGGGAAGATTAGCTTCTTTGTAAATCTGATTCCAGAATTTCACCCGGTCTTTCTCCGCGAACGTTCCCATACTTTTATTTTCTTCCAATTTCAAATATTCTTTACCTTCCAGCGTAAATGACTGCCAACTTTTATCAGGTGTCGGGTTACTGTAAGTAAGAATTCGAATTTTATAACAATTGATCACAAAGAACATACAAGTGTTGCAAATTTTATAGACCATTTTGGCCAAAAAAACTGTAGCCAATCTTTTCTAAAGCTTGTTTTCACTTTCTTTTTTTTTATACAATAAGGTGGCAAACGAGCAAGCGGCCATCTAAATCCGCCGAAAAAGCGAAGTGACCGCTGCCCATAAACATCCGCAATTGCAGATGCGTTGCCTACCCTGAATCGACGGAGGAAGAGACGCACATGAAGATAATATTTCCCCTTCCCATGCGTCTCCTCCACCGTCAAATCCACTTTCCCATCCAATCCTTTCCTTATAAGATAGGGGTGGAACGGGAATGGGACTAAAATTGGGCCTCCTTCTAAAGCAGATTTACTTCAACAAATTGTTTTCTCTATCTTCTAAAGTTATCAATTTAACACTTGTGTTAATTTTAAACTCGATGAACGAAAAATTAACCACACTGTCATGTACAATGTTTATCAACGTCCTAAATAAGTATAAAATGCTAGATAAGAAATAATAACAGGTAAAGATAAGGAATTACAATGACACAAAACACATAATAACAATACTTAGTAATAAGCGTAGTTTAACAACGCTACTAGCATAAGGAATTAAAAAACTCACCCGGTTTTAGCGAAATTGGCCCATAATGCGGTTACATCAAAAACTATTTTCCTTAACCTCTCTTGGTTTTCATAAGCTTTCTTGTTAAAAGAATTGTAGAAAATGTAGTATAGATCATCAGCATGGCAGGCTCCTTTCAAAAAATTATATTTGGAATATATTTTTATTATATTAAGCTCTGTATCGTAATTGAATCTATACATGTGTATGGGTTGATTGGTTGAACTATATAAGTGGACAAACCTGTGCGTGTTATAAATGAAAAATATATCGCTATTAACCATTTCTATTGTTTGTGGTTCATCTTTTGTTATGTTATTGAGTCCGAAATAGAAACTTTTTGCCCTGTTACCAAATTCTTTTAAAGACTCTTCAGATACCATCTCTTCTATTTCTTTTGGAATGAACAGAGAAGGATTTTCGTTATAAACTTCAATGTTATTTACCCGATCGTCAACAATTATCAATCCTTCAGCGGAATTATAACCGATCATTAGTGGTACTTTAGTTTGCACCTTTCCTTTCGCAAGCATTTCAACCGGACTTCGATCTAAAAATGCTTCTACACCTTTAAATTTAGTTTCAATGACTGGGACAAACGTTTCTAGTAATCCTCTATATCTCTCGTCGTACGATAATGTTCTTTCCGTGAGATTGGTTAGTTGTATTGGTTTCAAGCTCCGGAAGAAGTTTAACAATTCTTTGGTATTTTTTGTAATCTTTCCCAAAACTCTGCCGGCTTTAAACGCTCTTTCTTTGGAATCTCTTCCGATTGTCCAATCATGTATCGCGGTTCCGCTTTGAGCTATCACTCTGTGAAACAACCCTTTAGACATAGGTGATAGCATGTGATAAGTAACAGAACTCGCACCAGAACTTTCGCCAAAGATTGTAATACTATTTGGATTCCCACCGAACTGCTCTATGTTATCCTTTATCCAGCGTAAAGCGAAAACTTGGTCTTTCATACCAGCATTACCTGGAACCTCTGGAATATCTAAACATAAAAATCCTAACAACTCCAGTCGATAATTTATCGTTACCAAGATTACATCGTGTTGTATCAAAAAATCTGGATTGTATGTGTCGTTGTTCCCCGAACCAGAACTGTAGCTACCACCGTGAATGTATACCATAACTGGGATGTTAGCCTTAGGGTCAATACACTTTGTGTACACATTGACGAATAAACAATCTTCACTGCCTTCTATTAGATCAGGGTTATCGAATTGTGGGCAAACAGGACCATGATCAATTGCGTCACGAATTCCTTCCCAAGGTTCAGGAGGAAGTGGAGCCTGAAAGCAATTGAATTATACGCCTATATCTAATAAGATAAGAAACTTTATTAAATAGGAAAATTACGAAACCAACCTGAAATCTTCGTTCTCCGGTAGGTGCTTTGGCATATGGAATACCTTTGAAACTATAGTATGTAGATCCATCGATTAGTGTAGCAACTGTACCTCTCAATTTTCCTTCTTTCACTGCGACTATAGGATTCATCTACGATATAAACAATAATACGTTTACTGAGACAGCTGTTAAGAGCGCACACAAGGAATTGACTTAAGAGCTGGCGCACACCTTTTACTAAACTATCGCACAAATGTTTAGCCGCACTTTGATTCCTATGATCTTATATGGAGGTGACTCGATTTTTAGATGTGCAACTAAACTGTTGAATAGGCTGCAAAACAATCGACGATCGTACGACAGTTGTCCGATAGTTTAGTCAAAGGTGTGCGCCCTCTCTTAAGTCAATTCCTTTTGCATGTTGAATAAAGAGTTGGGTTGTCATCTAATAATACTGCGCACTCTTCAAATTGGTATACCAAGACATTCAAAGATCAAAGATCCTATAGGAATATTAGCTACAATGTTGTCGACTGAGAGATTGGAATAATTGAATGTGATTCAAACACCAAGTCGATTGTTTGTGCAGCGACAAATAGTTCATATCCGGGTCTAGGTGTATTGAATAACGGTGCATCAGATTGACCCTCGTTATTTCTTTTATTGAACCTAAGTGACAAACGAACTTCGTTATCTTAGACGTCTTTGTGCATATTCTTTAAAATAAATTATTTGTATGGGCATCACGTGCTAGAATTTAGACAAAACAGAGACCACAATAAGCATTATATAGAATATCACGACAGTGGAATTCTACGCAATTTCTAAGCACTTAGATGATTTAGAGCGGCCAAATCGTAAATTCAATACGCGACCTTGGACACCACGTATCACAACTGTACCACAAATAAGTAATCGTCACTTTGTAGTATAGAAGCTCCTACCCAAAATACGTAGCAATAACTTACCTTTTATCTTTAATATTAAAAACAAGCTGTCGCCCGACAAATTCGCTAGCGTGGAATTAAAAAAAATGGTTGTCTATAACATTCCCGCGTGCATCTACTTTTTACCAGCTACCATCGTCAAAGTTCCGTCAAAATCGGTCCACCCGTTCCAGAGATAGCGGTCCGGTCGCCATTTTGACAGCGCGGAATTTAAAAAAAATGTAGCCTATAATATGCCCGTCTATGTCAGCTAGCCTCTAGTGAAGGTTCGGTCGAAATCAGCCCAGCCGTTTCGGAGATTGCTCGGGACAAACGCGGATTGTGGACAGACAGACAGACAAAAAAATTTTAAACGCGATATTCGTTATCAGCAATGCATATACATCATCTTCCCGAAATATGGAATCTTTCCTATGATATTAAGAACAGACACTCCAATTTTATTATATGTATAGATAGAAGAAAAATATATAAATCAAGTAATCTAAAGTTATAAAACTATTTATACAAATATACGTATTTATAGATATTCATTTTTAATTGTTGCTATCTAAAAAATAAATATAAACAAGAGTTGTCATTTTAATAATACTGGTCAAAAGGTCATCGACTTTTCTTCAGACGTTAAAGCCATTGCACATTTATAATTAAAAAAAATATATAATTGTATTAAAACTTAACTCACATTATTCCTCTCACACTTATTTGGTTGCGTGTCACACTCGCAATTTTGTAACATAATGAGAATAAACAAAAACTTCAACAAAACAACACAAATCATTTTTAAAACTTAGATCGAATTGAACGTAACGTATGTCCTAACGCGAAACGTTCGTGATCGTGTTTGAGTGTTGCAAATGCAAGACCAACTTCACTATTTCTCAGAATACAGATTAAAAAAATATATATGTCATAGTAATAAAGTACATTAATAAATCTAAAACTGAACAATAAAATGAAGTTTACTGTTATTAATGATATTTATTTAAGTTACATTAAATGAATGTTTTGAGAGGGTACCATAGACTATTGAAGGAATTATTTATCTGTCACAAATATTGCATCATTTGGCGGGAAAATCTTTGACAGAGTTATATTGCGGTTACGGTGATCAGAATCATGAGTAATTTAGCTGAAACAATATGCTAAATAACCCAATAAAATTCCTACAATAAAATGTGTTGCATCGTATAACATCCAGAGACCGTTTTTATTATTAGCCCTTATGTTTTAGCTACCAGTTTTTTAACAAACGTGAGAATTTATTCAAGATTTCTTAATCCATTATTGTTTTAACATGCTAATAAATATGAAAAAATTATACTAATTAACATAAAAACACGATTAAAGTTAATTGTTCGGTTCACATTGGTATACACCACGTGTATGGGTCGTTTCAATATTTTTAACTGCTCAAGTCATCTACCGTGGCCTTACCCTGCATCGATTTTCGCCCCCACTACACTTAAAATTGCGTTCTACAAGTAAGTAGCAACTTGTATGATGTACTGAACCACCAAGATGTTTGAAAACATGGATACCAAGTTCTATGTCTTAAAAATACATTACACATCGAATAAAATATGAATATGCATTTAAAATTTTAATTACGATGCATGTAGAAAAATAAACTTTAAAAGTCAAGTGTCTAACATAACTGGCTGGTTAAGACATATTTAACTAAAAAAGAGGTTATGTTTGTACGTTTTTTTCTTTAAGAATTAACAATCCGGGATGTGAGGAAGGCCAGCTTCTTTATACATGCTGTTCCAAAACTTTACTCGTTCCATTTCAGCGAAAGTATCCATTGAAGGACTTTCTTTGATACCAAGGTATTTTTTTCCGGTCTTAGTGTGTCGATGCCATGTAAACTTTTGAGATTTATCTGGCGTTGGATTCCTGTAATGCAATTTCAGAAATAATTGATAAAATAGGGAGAAAGTGAATTCAGATTTAATAGTTGTAATTTAAAACAAAAAAAAACTAATTTACCCAGTTTTAGCAAAGTCAGTCCATAATTTTGTAACCATAAATATGATATCTCTTAATCTTTCTTGCTCTTCATAAGCAGGCCGGTTCATTTCGTTATTAAACAAATAAAATATTTCATCGATGTGACTAGCTCCGTTATAGTTACTAAATCCTAATATTTTCTTATGTATATTCAAATCTGTTATACAATCAAATCTATAAGAATAAATGGGTTCAGAAAAATTTGAATAAAAATGTAAAAACCTATGATAATTGTATACGAAATAGAGATCTGAATGTAAATTCATTACTTCATCGATATTACTCTCTGTCATTCTACCTCCGGCATAAAACTTTTGTATCCTGCATCCGAAATCTGTGAGTTTTTCTTCTGATACATGGTTAGCGATTTCTCGTGGCACATAAAAAGATAAATTATCATTCATGAATTTTAGTCTTTTTAATTCATACTTAGTCATTATTAGTCCTTCAGCTGAATTGTAACCAGCTAACAAAGGTACTTTAGCTGTTTCTCCAGATACCAATAATTCCAAGGGTTCCTTAATAAGAAACGGTTCTACGTCATCAAATTCTTTTTCAACTACTGGAGCGAAATGACATGGAAATCCACGACATTTCTCATCTTTAGTCATTGATTTAAAAGTAAGTTTGACTAAATTGTCGACAGGAACATTTTGGAATAGATCTATCAATTTTCTAACATCATTATTGTGTATTCCTAAGAATTTAGCTGCTCTTATCGCCCTCGCTTTACCGTATTTACCCTGTGCCCAATCGCTTATGCATACTCCACTTTGTGCGATTGCTTTATGGAACAGACCAATTGACATTGAGGAAAGAAGATGATAGGTGACCGATGTACCACCAGCGCTTTCACCAAATATAGTCACATTATCTGGATTGCCACCGAATTTGTCAATGTTTTCTTGCACCCAACGTAAAGCGGCAACTTGGTCCTTCATGCCAGCATTTCCAGGAATCTCTGGAGTATCTAGACATAAAAACCCGAGCGCTTCTAATCTATAATTAAAAGTAACCAGGGTTATGTCATGTTGTAATAGATACTCCGGTCCATGGATGTCATCATTTCCTGATCCATACAAATACGCTCCTCCATGGATGTATACCATGACAGGTACTTTAGCGTTCCGTTCCAAGGTTTTCGTGTAGACATTTAAGTACAAACAATCTTCGTTTTTCGGATTACATTGTCCTACGTATGGTTCTACTTGAGGACAAATTGGTCCGTGTTCGAACGCGTCCCGCGTGCCTTGCCACGGGTCGGGGGGAAGAGGTGCCTGAAATCAGTTATTTTGCATTACTTTCTTAATTAGTGTTTACTTTTATACTAGTTTTAGTAAGATACCTTGAATCTAAGTTTTCCGACGGGAGGTCTAGCATAAGGAATTCCTTTGAAACTGTAATATGTAGTACCATTACGTAATTTTTTTTCCAAGCCTCTCAATTTGCCTTGTCTTAATTGTAGTGCAACATTTTTCTGTAATTATAATAATAATACATACAAATAAACAAAAAATTAATTAGAGAAGACATTACAATCTTGTCATCAACTTGGCCTTATCTCTTACGGAGGGTCGGCACAGTATGTGCTACTCTTCCATACATTTCTATCAGCCGTCATATCCGAATCCACTCCCTTCTTAAGCATATCCTCTTTCACACAATCCATCCATACTTTCTTCGGTCTTCCTCTTCCTTTGTAGCCATCCATTCATTCTTAACACTTTCTGGTTTATGTCCTCATCGTCTCATCGCATAACATGTCCATACCACGCTAACCTTTTGCTTCTCAATTTTTCCACCACTGGCGCTACTTTCAAACTTCCTCTAACATACATGACAATCTTGTAAATAAAAAATAACATACCAATTGCTCTGCATTAGTGGAAAAATACTTAATGCCCTCGTTAAAACAAAACACTTTGTAATTACGTAGAAACATAATTTTTCGTGTTCACACGGAACACTGGCTGCACAATCACTGAGTTAGAATGATCATGCCTCACTTTTATAACATTATGCTAGTCATAAATGACCCTTTTTAAAAGGATATTTATATGAGACTAGCTTTTGCTCGCGACTCCGTCCGCGTGGAATTAAAAATTAAAAGTGAGTAGCCCATGTGTTCTTCCAGACTATCCTCTACATCTATACCAAATTTCATCGTAATCCGTTCA
>LD688955.1:7631594-7644167 GCA_003118335.3 Papilio memnon | reverse complement strand
CTCATTTAATTTAAGAGAATTAACAAAACATTTAATTCGGATTAGATCGATAATCTGAAGTTCTACATTTAAGATTTAATGCAATGAAATTAAAATATCTAAACTTTTTTAACAAAATTGTATCTTATTGAGGTTTTCAATAGGACGGATTAATTTGGCCTTGATGACTAACAAAGCTGTTATGCAAAGAAAGTTCCGCATGTAAATATACCTTTGCCTAACAGTCATTTACTGTTACTCTAAAATACGTACCTTATTACCAAAAAGTTAACCCTTTCACTTATTATTTCACACACAAACTATATTCACAAAATACACATATTTGTCAAGAAATAGATGTAGCCGATTTTTATTTATTTAATTTTCACAAACATATTTTTTTCCACAAACTCACTCCGCAAAGTTTAAATCGTACTGTCAAAAACTTGCACCACCGGTCTTTGAGACTGGATTTGTATTGCATTTTTCTCACTCACTAATCTTATGTGCGAACTCTAAGTGTGAAAGTGATAGCATTATAGAAACAGTTACGTCTTTAAAGCTTCGCAGATAGCGCCTTTTTGCATTGGTAAAAGTAACGGGGTATTTCTTGAGATGCGTGAGACGAGATGTTGATATGGAGGTCACTGGTGACAGAAAGGGACGCACATGTTAGGTCGCGGTTTTAAAGGGCGTACAGAGTAGCTGCATTAAGGTCACGGGAACATGGAATATTAATTTTATATGAGACAAATATAATAGTTTAGCAACATTTTGTGTTAATCATTTGTTTTTTTCCTTTTACAAATATCATAAATGTACACTTTTGATGTATCTTTTTTTTTAATTAAGTACTACAACATAGTACAAAGACAAAAAAAAAAACAAAGGAAGAGGAAGACCGAAGAAAGTATGGATGGATTGTGTGAAAGAGGACATGCTTAAGAAGGGAGTGGATTCAGATATGACGGCTGATAGAAATGTATGGAAGAGTAACACATACTGTGCCGACCCTCCGTAAGGGATAAGGGCAAGTTGAGTTGATGATGACTACAACGTAGTAATACAATGAGATTTCATTTGAAATATGTCATGAGGCTTCAAAGACTTTTTGACCGACTTCCCAAAAGAAGGAGGTATTCAAGTCGTCTGTATATATTTTTTTTTATGTGTGTTACGCGATAGCTCCGGCCCTGGTGGACCGATTTTGAAAATTCTTTTTTNNNNTTGTTATTGTGCACGGTTTGTTATTTTTAATATTAAAGGATATGTGTATTAAATAACACAATAAAAAGGTCAAGGCGAATTAGAATGTCTAGCATACTGTGCTGAGGTATCGGTTTCACACCGAATCTTACCAACGCACTTTTACATATATGTTTATGATTTTAATATGCTTAATTAACTGTAGATGGTGAGTGATTGTCCTCGGTTCTCACCTATCTTCACTTCATTGATAGCAATTTTATTTTGTTGAAAAAAAAAGTATGGTAATTAAAAGTTACCTCAAGTACAGAAATGGTTTTCTAGTACACAGGTGATTTTGTTCTATAATTTTTATGGACTTAAACCAAAAAACTCAATACAGGATTTGTAAATATAAATAGGATTATATTTCGTACGCTTAAAATGAAAATAAATTTATGATACTGAGATATTGCTATTGGTATTCAATAGGCGCTGAAATAGTATTATTAATTTGAAGAAAGTTTAATAAATGTATATTGTATTCAATATGAAATAATAAAACGACAAAATTACTTTATTTTTTATTACTTTTAATTGTTATGAACAAAATTGATCTTTATAAAATCCTAATTCGATGATTCGATTTAAAATTCGTTCGACATAATTACAAATACGATAATCGAAACTAACTCGATGCTACCAAATTTCCACTGCCAAAACAACGGTACAAAAACATATTGTCATTTTCTCAAGAAGAATAAGCCTGGTGACAATGTTGCTGAATAAATTAGGAATGAAAACTCATGATGAGACATCCTCCGTCAAAACTCAGAAAGCAATAGAGAAAAGTAAGTAATAAAAAGTGCAGTGTACACATAGTATTAAAAACACCTGGAACTTTACTCAGATGAAAACAGAAAATTAAATGATGAAGTGAAGTTTTGCTACGAACTAATAAACAGCTCCTGAATTAATACGATTTAATTATTCTAGACTTTACAATTATTAAGCCGATTATAAACAAATAAGAGAATAAATCGGTGGGAGAACGAAATCTTGATAACTTGAAACATATTTTTAAATTTGATTATTTATTTTTTGCGTTAAAGTGCCTAGTGCGGTTTCTTTTTATTTCGACATACATTGGTACGTAAGTCGGAGAACGAACAGTAGTTATAGGTTTTAGCCTGTGTCTTCTATATTTTTCTGAATTTTCTTTCAAAATTTCAAATAATTTTCTAACATTCTGCTCCATATTCCTATAATGACCGTTAATTTGTGGTACATAAGTATTTGTTGTTATTTCTTCAACATCTGAGCCATCATAATTATTGCTTTGGCTAGTAGTTGATTCTAAATTATTTACCAATTTTATTAGAAGTGTTTTTGCTTCGGTATTCTGATCTTCATCGTGGTAGTCAACGCTCTTGTATGTTCTTGTAATAGCTTCCGTTGTGACTGTTGTATCATCATAATTAGACATTGTCGTGTACTGATCTGGAATTCTTGCATCTTCTCGACTAAATTTTATTACGTCAGGTGGATTTGTTGACCAAACAGTTTCTGTAGTATCAAGAGTTGGTGTTAAGGTTGACATTTCTGGCTCAATTGTTTGAGTCGCCGTCATTGGAATAATGCCCGAACTTCCCGCATGATAATCTTCTACATGCTTCGCTACAATTATTGGTATTTGTTTAAACGGCTTTATTGTGGTTGAAACTTTAATTTCTTTCTCCTTAATATGTTGATCTTCATCTCTTGTCGCAGTTTCGACGGGAAAAACATTTACATTGACTATCGTATTAGTACTGCTGTTCAATTCTGGTTTACGCTTATAAATAGAGTCTATGGTGTTTACTTCTTTGGGAAGTGGTCTTGGTCTTGAATACCTGAAATATGTACGTGTGACTGGCCTTGCAGATCTTAATTTAAAGTGTATTACCGGGCGAGAAGTTGTGATATATATTTTTTCCAACATTTTTGGTGTGGTCGGGTAAGGACTTTGAATTTTAGACATAGTAAATAAGTCTTGATTTCTGAAACCATTTATTTTAGTATCTTCGATCGAATTTGACTTTTCAGTCGCTTTGTTTTGTTCTTGATAATTATGGCTACAGTTTTCATCGATACGAGGATATGGGTAAGTTCCTTTTTTCTCTTCGTTATTGTTTATAACTGTTAAGTCTTCTGCTAAAAGATTTACATCGCCCGGGTTGTCAGGTTTAAATGTGAATAAGGGGTCCACTCGATGCCGATAATTTGTTGGATTTACCTTTAGCACGACACTATCCGTGGTATATTTAGCGGTAGCAGGTTCGATGTACATTCCAGTAAGTGCGATGTGCGTTTGTGTTGGAATAGTATGTACATCACCGAGTTTAGCGTTGATTGTTTTCCCAAGATACATCATGATATGTTGAAGATTTTTCATCCTTTGAGCATTACGATAACTATCAATCCAGGTTTTTGATCCATACGTTCTGCCAAAAGGATAGGGTGTAGAAATTTGCTCATAATTGAATGGTCTTGGACTTGTTCTTCGAATCATTTTGTAAGTATTAAAAGGTAAATTTGCTCTCAAAGCTATATCGTGTTTTTTGAATTTATGCACTTTAACAGTTTCTGGAAAAGGTTGTGTGTAAATATTTTCAGCTAATGCGTTTACAAGAAGGGGCATTCTTTCATAATAATCTTGATCGAATCCAAAATAGCTTCTATCTAACCTATCAGCTATAGGTCTAAGACTTTTCGTAGACTTCTCTCTGTCCGATTTGTTTAGGCTTTTCCTATTTTGTACTAAATTCGTTTCTACAACAATCGCATACTCGTAGATCAGTAGAACTGCCTGAAACAAGATTAAAGATAGTTGTATTCAGGAAATGTAATTTGTCATAGATGAAGTTAAATTGTTGATTTGCAATAAAAAAAACTTCTAATGCTGAATGTTTATTATAATAACAAGGTTTGCAATAAATATCTGACAGAGCTTAAGTCTTACGTCTTACTATTCAAATAAATTATTTAAATCCAAATTGTAATTGTCATCTTGTTTACTGTTACTTTTTTGAATATCTAGATATGAACGGGGTTTATTGTATAACGCCATAGATGTAAAGAAGAAGTCGTCTTTGTCTTTATTATCCACCGACTTTGGTACAATATTCCCCTTATTATCATTAACTTCGGATATTTCATTTTCCATATTATTATCCTTATGGCTGAGGAGGTCATCCATATGCCTATCCTTATAATCGTTTTCTTGATAGTTGTCCTCAATGATTATCTTTTCAAAGTCATCGTCTAAATTTAATTCTTCTGATCGAAAATTCTCCTCCTTAAACTTTTGTTCCAAAACTTTCTTCTCGGATCTAGGCTCCAACTTGTTCTTTACTGGTAATAACTTAGTAACAATAGTTGATTTAGTCGACTGGATAGTTGTTGGAGCAGTTGTGGTGGTGGTAGAAGGAATAAGTGGCGATGTTTTTGTAAGAGCTTCTCGTTTTTCTGTAGTTGATGTCGTTGCTTCAGCAGTTGTAATAGTTTTGGCTGTAGTTATTTCAACGGTGGTGTTTTGAGAGTGATACAAGTAATGTACCGAGGCAATCGGGTACAGTATTTTTGTTATATCCACAGAGGTATTATTTTGAAAGTTATACCATTTTCTATCATGCGTACTTTTTAACGCATTCTTCTTAACGCTCCTATAAGGTTGTTGAAAAACTATTTCTTTAGTTTTCTTGCATGATGAAATCAACTTTCTTTTCACTAATTCCAAGCTGTGGACGTCAAGATTCAAGTAATTATCAGCTGAATCAGTAGTAAAAATATCTTTATCTTCAGTACTGTCATTGTAAACCAGATCGGTTGGTATTCGTTTGTTATAGTTTACTTTGTTTAAAAAGTTGTAGTCCGGTGCTGTCGTCATCAAATGTAAGGGGTCATGTTTATTAAAATTTTGCTTTAATGTTGGTAATGTAGTTTTCTCTTCAATAATTTCGGTCCTTTCGATGTACATGGGTGGTGTTGTTGTATGTTTTGTATGGCCTTTAAAATCGTATATTTGTTGGCCCATGAATTTAGGCTGGAGTAAACTCACGATAGTCTTAAGCGTCTGATCTCTTTTTAAGTCGTTTAGTTTTGTTGGTACATATTGTTCTGGATAATCTACTTTTACATCCGTTACACTGACCGTCGAAAGAGTTGTTTTCTGAGTAGATGGCTGTTCAGTCTGATCAATATTAAATGTGCTAATGGGTTGGGTAGTTGAAGGCAATTGGGTATCAACTTTATCGCATGGTGATTTTTCTAGTTCGTTTGCTAAAATTGCAGGCTCTGTGGATTCATAGGATGGCATCAAAAGTTTTATGTTTGATATTAAGTTTTTCAAAATTTCACTTATTTTTTTCGGACATTTGCAATTGATAGATTTTCCTTCTTTTGTTATTTCTTTTTTGGTTAAACTACTATATGAATGAGATTCTCCTTTGTTGTTTTTTGATATGGGAGTTGTAACTGTTTTCTGTGTTTGTGTCTCATCTTGTGCGTAATCATCGTACTTAGTCATAGCTTGAGTTGAACCGAATGTTACACGATCACTTATCATTTTATCTACATAATTCATGATACGTTGGTAGTCTCTGATTTTCCTTATCTTTGTGAAATAATCATTTTTAGGTGTTTTAAAATAGACTATAGGAGAAGTTTTATATTCGATAGCAAGAAGTCTGGATGTTGGAAATCTAATCCAATTACTTCGACCGGAAAACACGTTCTTCTTGTAAGGGAATTCAGTTGTGTACCCCCTTTCATATCCTGAACGTGGAGTTGTATAAACATCAAGGAATTTATCGATGAGTTTATTCTTGTTTATGGCTTTTATTAAGATTGGCAACATTTTTAAAGTCATTTTGTCTATGTTATAGTTGACATTGCTATTAATAATGTCGTCTGCGGAGTTATTTATTAAATCGCGCCAGTTCTGTGAACGCTTATGCTCTTCATGCTGGTTGAAGTTCAGTTCAAAGACAAGAAGAATGCTCTGAAATGAAAGAAATAGATACGTTTTATTGTTAACTCACGATAAGAGAATTGAAATTGGTAAATTACGACATGTAAGTGTAAAGTTTACGATAAGAAATTATAATGAGAATAGAGTTTTGAGTTCGAAATAAAAGTTTCTGTGATAGGAGAGTATCCTATTTCCTTTGTATGTGCAAATTAATTACTCCAATATCCGGATTTAAAAGAATATAAATTACAATGATAGCTTATGGTAGAAAATATTAAAACAAAATCAACAAGCAGTACTTACCGAGAAAAGAAACCACATTAAGTTAGTCACAGATACACGAACTAAAACTTAGAAACACAGTTAAGTCTTGTTTAAGTTATAAATATTATGTTTTATCAAAATGGATAATCTTTCTAACTAATCGAGATAACTTCGCCATACATCTATACTAATGTAATAAAGCGTAAACATACACTTCTTTGTTGCCTAAGATGTCAGCAATTACAGTATATTTTTGAATAATTCTTTTTAATAAAAAGTCCTACGCTTACGTTACACTTTAGGCTATATATTTTCACGCCATTGAACTTAGGGGGTAAATATTTTGGATAAAAACCCTAATGTGGGAAAGAGACCATAAGTTGGCCCCAACATCAAGGAAGCAAGATTGCAATCGTTGTAATTTGTGCATTTGAATTTTGACATTTGCAATTGAGAATGTCACAATCAAATAAAGTTTTTATAATTTCACGCGGATGAAGCCGCACAGGAACAGTTAGTGTTAAATAATTATCAAAGAAAACTACTAGAATCGGAGATGCTTTCTCTGTAACGCTCAAACGACGTTGCACAATTAGTGCTATTTAAATACGTACAACAGTTCTAGATTATAGCGTCAAGCTTCATCTCATCTGTAGCCGAGTTTTCCCTCTGTCGTAAAACGTGTAAGTACAAAATTTAATTTTATATTTTTGTTTTTTTAGAGATAATGTTTTATACATTCATTTAGGCAGTTGTAGCCATTTAGCTTATAGCTTATAATAATAAATTAATATTTTTTATGTTCTTCATTGAGTAAACACACTAATTGCTCCACTATTTGATGTTTTTATTCCGTTCGCGTGGAAAATTGTCGACAAGACATAATCGGCAATTAATTGCACTTCCTTATTTTACAGCGACTTTTAATATTACCCCTTTTTATTTAATTATCAAGCTATACTTTCTACTGTATGTTTTTAATAAAATATGTTGAAAGAAAAACAAAAACTACAATTGGCATAGAGATGTCACTTAATAAAATTAAGTTTTGTTTTTCATCTCAATTTTGTCGCAATTCATTTTACTCACATGATATTTTTTATGATTAATCAGCAATTAGTTGGTTACTTACTATTTTTTACATGTTTGAACTAATAATTTACATCGGGTTACTATCTAATAAAAATAATACCTATTTAAATTAACAATAATTTCCATTTAAATGCGAGTATCTTGCATTTAAATTCAATAAGAAAATTACAGACAAAAACATTCAAAGAATTAAACGAGTTAGCACAAGAATAACACAAAAAACTTTCTCCTAAACATCGAATACTTACAACAATAATTGTAACGGTGATCGCAGTGGAGACCGCTGCGCAAGCGCAGCCTTGCCGAATCTGACGTTTCCTGGAGAGCCTTAAAAACTCCTCGGTTCTTGCGTCTATAGTCCTGTACAGACCAAAATGTCTGGCCTGAGAGCTGCTGCTAGTTACCGACTGGTCACTTGTCATTTTGCTAATCACATTACTAGATCGAGAAAGAATGTCCCACCCTTTGTTTGTTTGTTTGTATGATTTACAAACACGACCACTGTGTGCGTCCGTACTCAAAAATGCGACGGATTCTTATGCGCCAATCATAATGTTATTCTACGAGATTGTTTCTACGTTAATCATAGGGAGGAATTAATTTTTGTAACGATTTTATCGATATCGATGGATTATAATGAAACAAAAACACTAGGAAAAAAACATTTAAAGCTAATAAAGGGGCAAATCATCACTTAAACAATTTTTGTGAGTTATATGATTCATTATTCATTCATTTAAATAATTTAGTGGGTTCATACCATACGTCTAATTTAAGAATTAGATATCATAGTATATTTTACAAACTTATTTTTTCTTTAAGTTTTGATAATTCAAATCGTAACAAAACATTTTCCTCTTAAAGTATACCTTCTTATTTCATCATCATCATCATCATCATCACCAACTCACTATACGTCCCCACCGAGGGGCTCGGAGCCTACCCTAAAGCTAGGGTGACTAGGCCATAGACAACCACGCTGGCCAACTGCGGGTTGGTTGACTTCACACATATCTTTGAATTTCTTCGCCGGTATGTGCAGGTTGCATTACGATGTTTTCCTTCACCGTAAGAACGTCGGGTAAATTATGTACATATGAAAATTCGAAACAATCGACAATCACATTGGTACATGGCGGCGGGATTCGAACCCAAGACCTGTAGATTGCAAGTCAACTGCTTAAACCACTGAGCCACCGACGCTCTGCAAGTCCTTAAACCTTTCTTTATTTAAAAAATTAGGTGTTAAGAATTATTATTATTTTTGATATTCGTAGAACTTGATATCGATAGAGTGTACAACACTAAAGTCATCAGAGCGTGCACGAACATCGCGCACGGGAGAAACGTATTTATTAATTCACACTAAATGTCTATGTGCCTGTGTACTCTATAAATATTCAAAGAAACAAAAAATATAGCCTATAATACCTAATTAAACATTTAAATTTAACTTACAGCGTTACATAAACAAAATTCTTTCATTTCAATTCTAATTCCAACAAAAAGTGTAGTCATTCAAAAGAAATCCGAACAAAATTTGTTTATCATATGTAACAAAAATTAAGAATTATCGTAGACTATAAAATAAACATTCGCAATTTTTATTACTAAAGATTTACATAGTTATCATTATCTTAAACGCTATATCTTGAAATTCTTTTTAATCTCATAAAGTATTGGTTCTTAGTACTAAAAACGAGAGAAAGTTAATAATAAAGTCAAGTAATGCCAGAGAAGATGGTAAGCGATTCGTAATGTTCTCTACAAATTATACCTCATTGTTGGCTATGGTAATCGCGCACAAAATGGCCATATCTTTAATCTGAAAAGCTTCAAATGTAAATCAGATAGCCATGTTTAATACGTCTGACAGTTTGAATTTGAAGTGCGAATTAATTAATTACACAATATTCCTCTTATTGAATGAAAACACGGTTCATTTAACAACACTTCTTTCAGTACATTTATGTCCTTTTCCACCAATCAGCCTCTAAAGTGTTCATTAGGTCTCTTAAATTACCGATCTCCCTAGATAAAAGTAAAATTACGAACTTAAGTGACCCCCTAAACATTGGTGAAAAAATAATCTTACCATGGACACTATTAATGCTGCTTAAGGAACCCTAAAATTAATGGATGTTTGGCATAATAGGCATGACATAGGATAAAATCAGGTACATTCTTTATATTTTGGATAATTAAGGGATTCCTTATGTTATTTCTAGAATATTCTATCCTTAAAAGACGTGATATCAGTTCCAGAAATTTTATGTGAGTTAAAAAATATACCTTAGTTCTTAAAATAGATCAGGCTAATTGCTTTTAGTCAAAATGTCTAACAATGCTCAATAAATTGCATTCTCGCGTGACAATCAACAATAAAAAGTTTCGGTAGTGTCTGAAAGTATTACAATATTTTATTAATAATGTTATTACGCAACTTCTAGTCATCGTATCGAATAGAGTTTTGTCTTAGACAGACCACCAAGACGACATTTGACAGTATAACCAAAAATATATTTATAGCTTAAACAAAAATATAAGAATTGCGAAATTGAGAATAACTCGAAAACTATAATACTTTATAGTATGAAAATCTAACAACCAGGAGCGGAGTTAAGAGGTAACAAAAAACATCCAAAGGAATTAAGTGTCACTTTCTTTTTGAAGTCGATTAATAACCCTCGCCATGTTCCGAAAAACTCCATAGTTGATCCATACCAATTTGAACAGCCTAACAAAGAAGGCTTCAGATATAGTTGTCTCCCATAACTTCTAAAAACTGTTTCTTGTATTTATACTAATATTATATAATAAAGCGTAAACACACACTTCTTTGTGGCGTAAGATCTTAGCAATTACAGCATATTTTTTGAATAATTCTTTTTAAAATAAAAAGCCCTACACTTACGTCACGCTTTAGGCTATATATTTTCAAGCTATTAAACTTAGGGGGTAAATAAATTGAAAAAAAACCCTAATGTGAATGAGACCATAAGCAACGAGCTGCCAACATCAAGGAAGAAAGATTGCCATGGTTTGTCATCACATCATGTCATTTTGACATTTGCAATTGAGAATTTGACAAATGTAAGCAATAAAATAAAGTTTTTATATTTCCACGCGGATGAAGCCGCAAGGGAACAGCTAGTATTTCATATTTTTAAATCGTTCCAAACTCTATTAGGGCTTTATGTTCAGTTTACAGCCTTGTTAAAATGACGTTAACCTGGAGACCATGGGATCTTAGTCTACTAAACTACTTCAATTAATTCTAGAGATTTTTAATGGGAAAAGTTGCATAAATAAACACTTGTTTTATTATTATTTTTATTTAAAATATAACTTTACAATCTTAAAATTACAATTAGTAAATAAGGCAGTGTTGATCACTCGTCTTCAATGAGTATTTCTATTCATTATTGTAATATACATGAGTATATAAATATGAATTTAATAGTTAAAGGGCGTGCGCACACCTGAAACTAAACTATCGCACAACTATTTAGTCTCGCTTTAAGTCCTATGCGCTTATATGGAGTTGCGCACACTACTCGATTATTTGTTGTGCCTAAACAGTTGGGTGCAAAACAATCGACAATCACAAAACAGTTGTGCAATAGTTTGGTCAAGGGTGTGCCCGCTCTAAACAGGCCGATCAATCTATTAGTTTAAAATTATTTCAAGTATAAACTATGAATGTAAATATTTACAAAGCGGATACCACAATTTTTAAATCAGCCCGGAAGAAATTTAGTCGGTATTAACTATAAAAAACCCATTCAATGTTTGAGATAAAAGAACTAAATTTGGTATCACATCAAGTATGGCATCTAAGAAAGAAGTCACTTATCATAACTTAGAAAACGAAGGGCACCTTAGGTCTATCATAGTAGTAACCTTGGTCAGGTACAAAAGGCGGTCGAGTCGTGTAGGGCACTCTGGTGGTCGAAGGTGGAATATATATCGGTCTTCTAGTGGTAGGCGGAGTGATATAAACTGGTGGTCCCGTTGTGGAGGGAACTCGCGGTGGAGTAGGACTGGGATAGGTGTATCCTGGTGTGGGAGACGTGGGCCGAGGTGACGGCGCTGGTGGTCTTGTTGTCGACGATGGCGGCGATGGCGGCGGTGGTGGTCGGGTAGGCGGTGGCAGTGACGGTTGCGTGGGAGGTCTTGTTGGTAAAGTGAAAACGACACTCGGAGTGGGATAGTCGTAACCAGTTGTTCCAGATGTGGAGTAAGTGGGCGGACGTCTTGTTGTAGATGGTGGCGGTGGCGGTGGCGGTGGCGGTGGCGGTGGCCTTCTTGTAGTTTGTGGTGGCAGGTAGGTAGTTGGTGGTCTAGTTGGTGGTGGCGGTGGAGGAGGCGGTGGTCTAGTCGGTGGTGGCGGTGGAGGAGGTGGTGGTCTAGTTGGTGGTGGCGGTGGAGGTGGTGGCGGTCTAGTTGGTGGTGGGGGAGGCGGAGGTGGTGGTCTTGTTGGCGGTGGTGGAGGAGGTGGTGGAGGTCTTGTGGGTGGCGGTGGCGGCGGTGGTGGCGGTCTCGTCGGCGGAGGTGGAGGCGGTGGCGGCAGTCTAGTGCTTGTGTAGGGAGGTAAGTATGTTGAGGGTTGTCTAGTGGTAGGTGGAGGAGGCGGCGGCGGTGGTCGTCTAGTTGTCAGAGGAGGTAGGTATGTAGAGGGTGGTCTTGTTGTTGGCGGAGGCGGTGGCGGAGGTGGAGGGCGCCTGGTTGTGGACGGCGGTGGCGGCGGCGGCGGCGGCGGCGGCGGTGGCCTAGTGACTGGCGGTAGGTATGTAGCAGGCTGTTGTGTGGTCGGTGGCGGCGGTGGTGGACGTGTGGGGAATGTGAAAGGTACTTTAGGAGTTGGATAGTCGTATCCCGTTGTCCTGCTTACATCCAACTGTGTACTGTAAGTAGGTGGTAGTGTAGGTGGTCTTGTAGGAGGAGGCGGCGGCGGGGGCGGTGGTCTTGTAGGTGGCGGAGGTGGTGGAGGCGGTGGTCTTGTAGGTGGCGGAGGTGGTGGAGGCGGTGGTCTCGTCGGT
>LD688955.1:7618485-7631548 GCA_003118335.3 Papilio memnon | reverse complement strand
CGGAGGTGGAGGTGGTGGTCTCGAAGGTGGCGGTGGGGGCGGCGGCGGAGGGAATGGTATCTTGGGCTTAGGGTAGAAGTACCCGTCCTCGTTCAAATTGGCATCTATCGGTGCTCCCAGGACCGCATAGTTCTGATTGTACAAGCTTGACACATCTCTTTTCGCTAAATCCGCTTTGCAGGTGTGGTACACCGCCAGCAGGACCACCGCTATGTGCAGTGACAGCCTCTGCAACAAATAAATGAAGCTTGTTTTTATAACTGTTATTATTATTGTTATTTATAGACATACGCAATGTTACGTATATGGTATGGTGATTTTGCATAACGATAACTAGAAAAACTATGGCTTACGAAATATCGCATTGGTCTTAATTTTTGGGTAAATAACAAACAGGGTAGAATAAAGACTTTTTGTATTTTCAAAATCAATATCACACATACATAAAAATTTGAAATATTTACCAGAACCGTACAAATATTGACGAGTACAAAAGCTAGAAACACATTGAATTTAAGATAGATTATATGATGCATCGGTTTGAAATTACGATTTAAAGGTCACGTTACTTACAAATTTGTTTACACTGATCCACCGATAACCTAGACTCGCATCTCGTAAAGATAAATGTCAAAACATTTATTATTTATACTATCAAATATAGTGAGAAAATAAACAAAAATATCAGCCAAAAATTATTATTTAAAAAAAGTACAAGCTGGTGTATCCTACATAATAAAGCGTTAATGTAATTTGCTAGGTTCAATTTGATTATATTATCAACTACTGTTTTCAACTCCATGTTTCTCATATCATGACTAGTTAAAATCTATCGATTCAACTTTGGGTGTTCCTGGTGAATAAATTGTTTTAACTCCTAAACATATTTTGCTATTATAATTTTGTAGGCGCTAGAAATATTCTCGTATTTTCTATTCAAATTATTTTTACAAATAACTGGTATTGAATAATGGCGACATATTAACCTCTGTCTTGTCGAAATGAATTTAACCTTGTTATGGCATTGGCAATGTATTAGAATTAACTAATTTTGTTATATTGTGACGACTTCATCGGATTATTAGTAGACATACGAATGTTTATATCTTATTTATATATTGTTTAAATTACTTTATGCATATCATACGTAGTTTACTATTACTATCAAATACGCTTGACATTCTTAGACAACCTTTGTGTACTTTTTGTACAGGAAAGTAACTTCAAAAAAAAATCCAGTTTAGAATAACCATTTAGTTAAGGCACTAATTTTCTTTAGTATTGAAAAAACGTTAGATATTGTCTATTGTAGACAAAGCAACAATACAATAAACGCCTATCTTTTAACATTTCGACGTATAGTAATCGTTATTTTTTTAAATGCCATAAATATTGAAATATCACGTCTAACTGTCATCTTTATTGGTTTAACAATCAACAAATACAAGTAGCATGTGACCTTACGCCCACGATTGTGTAAAGTCTAATAATTTAAATCAAAATATTTGTAGGTGTAAAATGTCGCAACTTTAACCTACTGAAAGCACTATCGTAAATATGTTAATATTACGAGTCTTACTAATATAAATACGAAAGTTTGTATGTTTGCCTTACACACAGAAAAATTGCCGTTCTAATGGTGAAAGAATTTTTGAAATCGGCCCAGTAGTTTTTGAGTTAAATACAAACATACAAAAATACAAATCTTTCCTCTTTGTAATATTAGTATAGAAGTATAGATAACGACGCTTTAATTGTTTCGTTGAACGAGAATGATTTCTGAGTTCGTAATCTTTAACAATAAAGTAGACTATATTATCTGTGATATTAAAGTTTATTTTACTAAATCAATCCTTTTTAATACCAACGATTAGTTACAGACTAAAAAAGAACGCACCTAACTAAAGTGCGCGTAATCCGATCCGCAAACATGTGTAATATTTACGTAAAGTATACCAAACAAATGAACCTGACCTCAATTGTTGCGACAAACAGACGCGTCGACAAACCTTTACATTGTCATACTAAAACAATGCATTTAAAATGGCGAAAAATTAGTCTCACATTTACATGAATTTTGTAATAGTGAAAAGTCTTTACTGTGTCGTAAACTGTCTTGTATTTGAGGCATAAAAACTAACTTATGAAAGGAACTCCGTACATTTCCTGCTACACTCCACTTGCTCATTGAACAGGCGATTCACAGCAGTCAATGGACTACGAAATATCACTGAATTTCAAGCTACTAAGCATAATAAAGCATCAAATCGAACGCAGATTAGGTATATATAGTTTCGTTAACTAAGAAAAGGTTGTAATCATTAGCCAATAGCGAAATGGCGGGTCGCGCACTTTACCAAATTTAGTACTTGTAACACTAATGATGGACGGCGTAGTTGCCATGTTAACGTGTAAACTTTTAAGTAAATATTTACACTGAAAAGTAGAAATATCCATTTTACAAAAATACAAAATATTGTCTAAGAATTTATAAAAAAGTTCTCTAACCGTTTCAGATGATTCGTCAACGAAAAATAAAAGAAATCCCAATACATATCCGTATTTAACCGACTTTGAGCTTTAACCTTTGTGCATTAAACACTAATATCGTTAGAGCCATTACGGATTTAACATCCGGGATATTTCACAATCCTATTTGATTGTTTACTTATTTACTTTGAAGTCGTAATTAAATGTAATAATTCACCCTTTAAACTAGTGGCACAAAAAAGATAGGGTGGACTGTGATTAAGGCCCTAATAAGTCAAATGATTATAATCTATACCCTAGACTAATAAACGATAATAAATAATGCATTTTAGTAAGAGAAATATGTTAAGTATAACTAAAGTCAAGCTGATTCTTTAATCTTGGATTAAAATTTGTGATTTGCATGTCCAAAAATTTGACCAACAAATCGCGTCTAACGTAAGTCTATAGATCGATTTCATATCTATAGATTATAATCTCGTGTAATCCATTGTACAGTTTGCCAACCCTACTTGGTCAGTAAGGTCAGTGCAATAAATTTGTAATACTCTTTTTTACATAATGAGATCTGGCATTTTTATACGAAAGGTCATAGTTTACATTGAGATTTATTTTAAAAATACACGCAAACATCCGTAATATATTCAATTAAATTTAATACGTTGTTATTAAATTAAATGCTTGCAAAAAATATTAAATGCCAGTAAATTGATGTGATCGTACTTCAAATCGATCTCACATTCGGCTTTATGTCACTACTAGCTGTTCCCGTGCGGCTTCATCCGCATGAAATTACAAAAACTTTATTTTATTGTTTTCGTTTATCAAATTCTCAATTGCAAATGTCAAAATTATCGTTACCATAATAACCTTGCTACCTTAATTTTGGCAGCTTGTAGTTTATTGTCCCTTTCCCATCAGGTTTTTTTCCAATTTATTTACCCCCTAAGTTTAATAGCGAGAAAATATTTAGCCTAAAGCGTGTCGTAAGTGTAGGGCTTTTTATTAAAGAAAGAATTATTCAAAAATAGACTGTAATTGCTGATATCTTACGCCACAAAGTAGTGTGTGTTTACGCTTTATTATATTAATATAATATTAGTATGATATAGATAAATATGGACCGGTCAAAAGTTCAAGTAAATACTAATTATGTAAAAAAAACTTTTGTTTAGGTACTTGTGAAATCGTCATAGGTACGTCTAAGAAAAACCCTGAAGTTTCCAAAGTACTCAAATATTGTACTAAATTACTATGAATATAAGGAAAATTTTCGGCTAATACTTTCTATCGTCTAATATATTTGTTAATCCATCGAAATAAATATTCATTTCAACATTAAGGCGGATGTTAATGAGATAAATCTTACGACATTATTTGCGATGACACACGCGTTGAAATCTATTTTCAAGTGTTTACGATTCGAAGCACATCTTGATACAACTGTAGCCATATAAGTCGAGCCTACACTATCTTATGTTGTCAATGTCAATCAACTTGACGCAATGCGGATTAACGGCATTCCGGATGCAAATATAATGCGATTCTTGTTTAAATGTCAAGTCACAGAGGGTCTATCACAAATAGTGATGCGGAAACGTATTCGTAACTTCATCGACAAAATATGATTTGTTGATGATAGCCCGGGATAGATGCTGGAGAAATCTAAATTATGTCTATTACGTTCCGTAAACGTTCTCATCAATATTTGTGATAAATAATTTTGATATATTTTATAAATATGTATTGTAAAATTGTGGTACACAAATTTAAGAGTATTTTAGTCCTCTCATTTATCAAGACGTTTCACATCAATATTTGGAAGTGGTGAAAACTGCGAAGTCAAGTATGACATGCGACGAGACGATGGGGACATAAACCAGAAAGTGTTAAGAATGAATGTGGATGGCTACAAAGGAAGAGGAAGACCGAAGAAAATATGGATGGATTGTGTGAAAGAGGATATGCTTAAGAAGGGAGTGGATTCAGATATGACGGCCGATAGAAATGTATGGAAGAGTAGCACATACTGTGCCGACCCTCCGTAAGGGATAAGGGCAAGTTGATGATGGTGAAAACTGCGAAGTCGGGGAACATCGCTTGTACATGCCTATATTTTTCTGCAAAAATAACGTGTTTCATGGTAAGCTAGCAGCAGAGTTCGTTGTAATGTTAAAAACAGGTTGGCCTACAAAATAAATTAAGTTTTTAAATTGAATAGATTGAATTGTTCTTTTACGATTTCCTGTAGGTGTAAATTAAATCTTTTGACAATCTGATGATGATAAATATTAAATAACAGTTGGTAAATTGTTTAACATATAGTATAGAAAATTTTCTAGAATTCAAACCGAATAATTAATATGTGTAAAAGTTACTTATTGATCTTGTAGCCAGAGACAAACAATTATGACGACATTTTCAAGCTACAACAGTCACATTAGTTAATAATGCAAAGGAAAGCGAAGGATTACGTAATTCAAAAGTCACCGAGACGGTCGGACTGCAGCAAACTTGACCGTACGACACGATTACGTCATGTCAAAAGTACAGACCCGAACATTACAGAGTGTTTCCACTATTGTAAGATCTGTATAACAATACGTTATCTCAGCTTTTTAGTAGAGAACGACAAGGATGTTGATATTGTATCTATACAAATTTACACGTAAATATAGCGGTGTAAACCGATCCTAATATACATAATTCGTTAAACATATTTAGTATTTTCTACCAATTTAAACTCAAGTATAAACCGAACTTGTGTATATTTTAGTCTTATTTAAAGCAATTTTATAATTTATCTTACATTTGTCTATACTTTACGCGTGGGGACACCTGTCCCAATGCCTTGGTGATGCCGTAAAGTTATTCCTTGGTTGTTGAGCGTAACTTCAGTTGTTGTTTAAGTATTCGTGAACAGTGCAACTCGGTTTTATTTTATCATATTCATTTATTCTCAACGTACTATAAATAGTTTGCTATTTGTAATATTCAAGGAGTTTTAAAAGCATTTATCTTGCGTCAGTTATCTGTCCCGGAACTCGACAGAGGTAAAAGGGTTCTTTGAAGAGGTCTTATTAAATAATCTTGCCTAACATCATTAAAAATATATCATTTATAGAGGAGTAGTCTATTTAAATAACCATAAAACTGTATTTGGAAAAAACAAATATTTACACTAAAAGTGTTCGTAATTTCACGTTTCTCTGTTTCTCAATTAACTAAGCTATAAAAACACTTACGCAGGAATAATGTACAATTAGACCCAGATAAAAGTGATCGGTCCTGTACCTCTAGCATCCAGGATACTCTCGCAGTTTTAACCAGATCATCGGTCTCGCGGAAAACCTATGCCCAACATTGGTCCTCATATGGCTGAATAGATACATGATAAACCCAAGTAAAAGACGGACACGGACATACTCGCAAGGTTATCTAAAATGTTTAAAAACCTTATAATGCAAACGCTAAAAAACCATCTTTATTTAAAATGTTTACACACTACTGATCAACAAACGTTGGTATATTTTAACTCGGTAATGTTTTTTGCTTGGACATTTAAAATTAAAATGAAGTGGATTTAGCACTTTGATGCAAACCGGTTCATTAACAAGACTTAGGACTTCCGTTAGCTGTTTTATCTAGTGTTTATAAAAGGTTCTATACCTTGTATGTCACATATACGTCGATTTAGATACTAGTTTAGGTAGAAGATAGAAATATAGTACAGATTTCCGTTGCAATAGAACAAAGTCAATTTATTACAATTCAGGATAGCCTTTTTTTTCTTTAAACAATTTCTTTTTCTATGATACTGTGTTTTTAGGAATTCAAGTTAGAAAATCTTATCTTACTAATCTTATACTTATACTAATATTATAAATGCGAAAGTTTAGATGGATGGATGGATGTTTGTTAGAGTTTGTAGCCTAAAGCGCTGAATGGATCTCGATGAAATTTGGTATAGATGTAGAGGATAGTCTGGCAGAACATATAAGCTACTCACTTTTGTTTTTTTTTTAATTCAAAGAGACGTAGTCGCGGGCGAAAGCTAGTATTATTATAAAATGATTAAAGACGTATACAGCATTGAGTTTTGTGACAAAATCCATTGCAATTTATACCTATACATACTAATATCTTTCATATTCTGGTTAATACTTAAAACATTAATTTTTTATTAATATTGCATGCGTGGGAATTTAATAATCACAATAATTAAACGCGGAATTCTGAATGCGGATGTCAAAACATCTTTTCGGTACAAAAAATTAAATTGTGCTTGTATAGCAAAGCAATAGTATAAATGCTTCCGGTAAACGATGACGTCATAAATACTGTTATTTTATACCTTAATTTGTTAAGAATTTTACAGAGCACTTACCACGTCTAACCTTTGAGATATCAGTTTTAAAAACTCAGATCCTCGCAGTCTGAATATTGACTTGCGACTGTGTCTCCGCGTAATTAAAAAAAAACTCATAATAAATACAGCCTATTTAAATTATTTTTCTAGTGGTGAAAGAATTTTTTAATCGGTGTAGTTTTTAAGTTTATTCGTTACATACATTTTTATTTTAATAATAGTATTGATTGAAAAACATTCGATATGTGTTCATTAACATATTCAACAAAGAAATACTACGAGAACAGGACATTATATTTCACGATTTTATTTTATACGAAGTGATTCTAAAATTGTTATTCGAATTTGCAGATGTAAAATCCTTTTATTCATTCATTCCATTTAGTTATAATAAAAATCTTAGTTATTAGAATAGTTGATTTGATAATCGATTCTTAGTCAAGGCAATTTTACAAGACGTAACTGTTAGCGAGCGTCGGTGGCTCAGTGGTTTAAGCACTTGACTTGTAATCTACAGGTCTTGGGTTCGAATCCCGCCATGTACCAATGTGATTTTTGAATTTTCGAATTTTCATATGTACATAATTTACCCGACGTTGTTACGGTAAAGGAAAACATCGTGATGCAACCTGCATATATCGGCGAAGAAATTCAAAGATATGTGTGAAGTCAAACAACCAGCAGGGGGCCAGCGAGGTTGACTAAGGCCTAGTCACCCTAACTTAGGGTAGGCTCCGAGCCCCTCGGTGGGGACGTATAGTGAGCTGGTGATGATGAACTGTTAGCAAATAACTATTTCTATCAAATTAACTCAGATGATGTTTATTAGAGTGTTTACCGTTGGGCCAATTGGCTTACACATCAATCGGCCAAATGATAGAGAGATTTTTCCCATTCGCTTGATTGATTGTATGAGTTCCATCGTCTCAATGGTAAAAATCCTATTAGTCCAATCAGCCAAACGGGAAACACCCATTTATTATGTTTAAGTTCACCTTTACTATACGCGATGTAATCTTTTTCTCTTCATTAGTTCATCATCAAATATTTAACAGTGTACGGTGTCTTGTATTTCATTAAAGATAAGATCTGGCCGTCAGATGCCAATACAGTAAAACCTACTCATTATACGTTGATTTCCAAACATTCCATTGACATCGTCGAACAGAATTCATTACACGAAGTTAAGTAATTTTTTTTAGAAGCAGGCAATCTGCCAATCAAAATGTATATTCGATTACTGAATTAAAACCCAATCTGAAGAGGATTCATTAGATTCTTCAAAATGGGTTTGTTCTTCCTGAGTGTTTTACAAGTAGTCAATTGTTTTTAATTTAACTATTGCTTGTGAGGTCATGATTCTCCAGTTTAGCCCATCATAGTCTCATCAAAATTTCTCCAAAGAATAAGTCACAGTTTTAGAACTGACTTATGTCCAATATCTGCAGTATTTATGCTATATGTGCTTCTTAATTTATTTATTATGGACGTAAAACACTTTCAAGATGCCACCAGATGCGTATGTTAACACAAGGTCGTCTGGACGCCTTCGTCATGTCCAAAACATTTCCTCACCTCTCCAATAACTTACACAAATAAATGACGCATATCGTTACTACAGTTTTTACAGAGAATCTTGCTAATATTATTAACGTGAAAGTTTTGATGGATAGATATTAGAGATTGTAGCCTAAACTGCTGAACGGATATCGACGAAATTAGGCATATGTAGAGCATAGTCCTGAAGAACACGTAAGCTACTTGCTTTTGTTTTTTTAAATTCCACGTGAACAGAGTCTGGGGTGAAAGTTAGTTTAAAATAAAGATGCGTTAACATGTGATAAGAACATAACCTTAATAAATAAACGTGCGTTCATACTGTCGTAATATTTTTGACTCGAGTATACACTCTTTTTTAATAATATTTCATTTCGCAACGTAAATGATTTAAAAACGATGATGATTGGTCAAGATATTACCAGTTGGCAGTTTTTGTTCAGAGCCCACTAAGTTTTCGTAATACGTAATTTATGGTAACTCTGCATAATTTGAGAGTTTCTTTTTAACCGTGACCTTTAAGATTTTCTCTTTAATTAACATATTCAAGTGAAATTCAAGTTATCATAACTTATCTTTATCGAAAAACTTTTCAATACACGAACCCTTTCGAATGTCATAACATTAAGGGCCTGTCTCACTACTGGCTGATAGAGGCTCAGATAGGTTAAAAATGACGTCACTCTCAGATAAGGGAACAAAATCCGATATTTCCGTCATATATTTTACACGTTGGATTATCAGACTATTTATAATTTGGTGGGACAGGCCCTTAACTTTATGAATAAGAAATTCAAGAAAAACAGTTTTCCTTTTTTTAAGCATTAGTTACGTTTAGACGCACTCTGAACGAAAATAACGTGTTATGTACCGATCAAAATCTTTATTTTTACTGGAAATCGAACCCAGGAACTTAGTCTCAGGTCACAAGGTCAAGGTCGCGAGGGTCGAGGACGTCATTCTAATAAAAAAATATATTTACATCTTTATAAATTAATATGTATAATAAAACTATAATATTCTTTTATTATGTAAACATTATCCAAGAAACGTTATTACACATTCATGTTAATTTTATTTTGAAGGAAGATTTATTAATTAAATTATTTTTTAAATTACATTTTTCCGTATAATAAACTTCGATATTCGTAAATTTTGTACTCTGAGAACAAATATATTTGAGCTTAATCCGTTTGTCTTCTATACATATAATAAAATTGGAGTGTCTGTAATATCAAAAGTAATATTCCAGATTTCGGGAAAACGATGTATTTGCGTTGCTGATAACGAAAATCGCATTAAAAAAATGTTGTCTGTTTGTCTGTCTGTCCGCAAGCCCCGTTTGTCCGGGTAGTCTATACTTCTATACTAATATTATAAAGAGGAAAGATTTGTATTTTTGTATTTTTGTATGTATTGAAATAACTCAAAAACTACTGGGCCGATTTTAAAAACTCTTTCACCGTTAGAAAGGTAATTTATCCGTGAGTAACATAGGCTATATTTTTTAAATTAACGCGGGCAAAGTCGCGCGCAACTGCTAGTTTAAAATAATTTCTTGTAGGATATTTTATTTAGTGCTCATTGCATTTACGAAAAATGAAAGTTAACAATAACTTTGTAGAGTACTTTAATTATTATTAATGTTAATTTCATAAAGGTAAATTAATTAGACATGTTAGGTATTTTTCTTTTATCTTGAATTAGACTTTATTTTATTACATACGATTTTAAAATCTATCTATAAATATAGTAGAATCCTTGACATATTTTGTTTTATATTCGGTGTTACGAAACAGTTATTCAATAAGGTAAGTGCGAGTATATCTTAGAAACAAAACACATTCAAACAAAACTATCGTTAAGTAAATCTAACATTGTATGTGCATTGACTTGAAACATTGCTTGGTTTAAGTTAGAAGCATTATATTCGAAACATCACAATTACAATGCTTTTGGCATAATTCAAGATTTCATTTCGTATGAAAATTAAAAAAGTTGTAAAAAAAAATATTTGTTAAAAATCGACGCCGGGCAGTCACAGTATAAAAGGGTTAACATATGTTTAATCTAAACTGTACTTGAACCACTTAAGTTATTTATGGTTAGACCCCCGCATGTAAGAACTTACAAAAATTGGTCAATCACATAAATTAAGAATCTCATGATGCTTCTTAGCACTATATTCTCTACCTAATTATCGAGATGGTGTCGAAATGTGTTTTCACTGGTGAAACATGTGGAGGAACAACAATATACTTCTATAAGAATGCTTTGTCAATGGAAACCAACGTTTAGAGAGTTCATCACATTGTTGAGTCTACGCACGTAGTACTTTAGCATTATTGCGATAAGTTGTTTTCTGAACCTTTTTGTGTGTGCTTTGAAACAAGCTATCATCCAAGTATATTATAGTTTATGACTACAATATTGTAAACGGTAGATTTTCTAATGTCATATTAAAAAATATATAAGCTTCATTTATGTTACAAGGAAGTGTTTATTAACTTGTCCTAGATTTCCATAACATAGTGTAAAATATCACAGGAAGGAAGAACGTTTTTTTACATGAATGACTTTATACGGTAATGTCCATATAAAGTAAAATACAAAAAAAGTGCATTTAAAATTATGCTGTGTGAATGATAAGTGTCGCAATTATTTATAAAAAAAGTGTAGGCTTTAATTTATAACGGAAAAACAGTTTTTACATGTTAACGATGTTTTTTTGTTATTTTTAGGTTTATGTCATCAACGTACGTTAATTTCCAAGTATTAAAAGCTAAGATTGACTAATTTAAAATGAATTCAATATGACCCTGACGACAACATAATTAAATAGTCGTAAATGAGACGCACATCGTCAGCCATGTTTGTTGCTAACATATTTTATTTACATATCAATCAACTGTCAACGTCAAGGTACGCCCTCTTGCGTCATATTGGCAACTAGTGTTCGATACGGTGTTATTGATGACAGGAGGCTTGACACGAAAATATTCGTAACTTCGAGAACATTTGTAACTTTGTGCCTACTCTACCGGGAATAAAGTGCTCCAACTTTCACTTATTTGGGTCAGCTACACAAAATATGTGACATTTTTACCTGAATGATTCTATAAACATTGGTTTAGGCAAAATGAATAGGACTTATGAATGTCAAAAGCCAACCATGACCGGTTTATAACAAGTAATTCGAACAAAACAAACATCATATTCTAGATTTTAATTTCCTTACAGGATACATATCAATAAGACCTTTTAAGACAATATCTTTAGACAACGCAAATTTTTATCATATAGCATCAAATATAATAACAATAAAATCTGATAAAGGCATTGATAAATTAAGTTATAAAACGTATATGACGTTATTAGAAGTTAACTTTCCAACTTCATAAGACTCTTAATATGTTTTTGAATATAAAGTCGCTGCAATTAAACGGCGACCTTTAGAGTGACCACTTAGACTCGAGATGGCAAGATAACATCCACTACAATATTTATGACGTCACCATTCGAGGGCTTTAGTGACTAGTTCCAAATTCGTACTTGGGTCAATGTTAAACATACAAATTTAAGAAGTAAATAAAAAAAAATCACTTCTAATATCTCTAGACCATGTTTTATCTTTATTTTAAGGAATTTTTACGTAAAGTTAATGAAAAAATTGACACTAAAAATTCTATACAGTCGTAAACAAAGATACATCCAACAACGATGTCGGTAACAGAAACGATAAAATGCGTCAAAATGTATGTTATTAATATTATAAATGCGAAAATTTAGATGGATAGATGGATGTTTGTTAGAGTTTGTAGCCTAAAAGCGGGACGGATCTCGCTGAAATTTGGTATAGATGTAGAGTATAGCTTGGAAGAATGCATAGGTATAGGTAGGTCATACTTACTTTTGACTTTTCAATCAGCGATATCAATAATCGAATACTTTTCTAAATAGACTTTTGAATAGTTATTATAAATATGTACAAATCTTTAATTAAGATGTTTTCAGCGAAACACAGTGTATTTTTGTGCGCCACTGTGCTATTAATTGGAACAGAAAGAAGGCTATAAATAAAGTCATCCTTGTAACTTCTTTGAATTATCAACACGATCAAACGATAAACGATTTTTAAATTTATAAGAATCGGACTAATATGTTCGTAGTCATCGCGACCTTTTGTATGCGGCCTTCAAATTGCGTCACAATTACCCATTACATTACCAAAAATGATTAATGAAAGGGAAAATTTTTAATGAGCTATTAACCATAGCTTAAGAGTTTATTTAAAGAGTTAAAGATACATGTAAAACCGATTTATACATAAAGTGACTACGTAGAGTTATTTCAACTTATACTCATCTTTTAGTAATTGAAATAATTAGTTGGATACGAATTCAGACTTTTATAAATTTAAGTATGAAGTACTTTTTAGGTTTTTAATAATTTTTGAATCTTCAGACATCTCCATCTTACTGTAAATAATTTAATCTTACTAATATTGATAATGTTTTTTTTTTATTTGGTTCGTTTTAACTATCGAAGTATTGCAATCTTGAAATCCAACATTGACATTAATATTAATTAGATGCCATTAAAATTCACTTATTCAAACTCACATTCAGGTTAAAGACCTCTCAACCT
>LD688955.1:7594177-7606357 GCA_003118335.3 Papilio memnon | reverse complement strand
AATAAAGTTTTTATAATTTCACGCGGATGAAGCCGCACGAGAACAGCTAGTATAAACATAAAGGTTCAAGATCAAGTTACGTAAGACCAAGTTGTTGCAATATTTTAACTTAGGTGCTATTGAAGTGTTAACTCAAATTTGATGTTTTATATACCAATGTTTTACGTATCAATCCGTGACAAAATCAAACAAACACAAGATCGAAAGTAATAATATTAACTGGACCAAATTTAAACCTAAACTATGCATGTATTTAAATAAAATCCACTTAAATTCTATATGGAGGTCTCTTCATTAAGTTATACATAAAACATTACATTAAATAATGAGGTTAAAGGTGATCGTTTATATTTTAATCGTATCAAACTAATCTGTAGCCCTTTTAAGAGGTTCAAAAGTTATTTAAAATACACGACACCTTAGCGTGCGTACACCTGAAACTAAACTATCGCACGAGTCTCGCTTTGGTCCTATGAGCTTATATGGAGGTGAACACTACTCGATTTTTATTTGTGCAACTAAACAGTTGAATTAGCTGCGAAACAATCGACAATCGCACAATGTTATGCGATAGTTTAGTCAAAGGTGTGCGGCCGCATAAACATTTATTAGCCACTATCGAACATTTAGTTAAAAAACTTATTTATGGATTAAAACGACAGACTTTGTTGAAATTCCAATATTAACTGACATATAAATGTATTCTAAACATATGTAATTAAGATAAGAAGGTAATAAAAGTGAAATAAATTGCCAATTGTGCAGGGTCAAGATCGACTAAGAATTTATTGTAGGCTTATGGTAATCTAATTTAAACAATTAACCTTATCAATGAATATAAATAATAGAACAATATTCTAGAAATAACTAGTTACTATTATTAACTTGAACTTTGACAATAAAAAAATGCAACTTAAAATAAGTTGTTCTAAAATTAATTAAAAAATAAGAACTATACCACGATTGCAAGGTCATTTTAATTGCAGTTAAACTGCTTGTACAAGTGCATATATGAACTCTTTCCATTCTCAACATGTTTACAGAAATTATTATTGTTATTTCTATTTATTGGTAAAGACCATCTCGATGGCTGGCATTCCACAACCGTGCGGTTGTCGCGAAACTTTCTGCATCGCACAGCCGCGTTGTGGACTGGTCCTTCAAGAAGCGAACCTACCATTTCCTTAAAGGCCAGCAACGCACTTTTAGTTCTTCTGGTATTGCGGATGTCTATGGGCGTCATTGATCACTTCGGTGTTTTCACCGCTCGTTTGCCTCCCCTTCATCTTTTACTAATATTATAAATGCGAAAGTTTGGATGGGTGGATGGATGTTTGTTAGAGTTTGTAGCCTAAACTGCTGAACGGATCTCGACGGAATTTGGCATGGACGTAGAGGATAGTCTGGAAGAACACATAGGCTACTTAGTTTTTTTTTAATTCTACGCGGACGGAGTCTCGGGCGAAAGCTAGTAAAATAATAATAATAATAACAGAGCTACATGCTATTTTATAAGAATGCGTAATAAAATTAATGCAGGCGAAGTGTCGTATTCGGCGCCAATGGGCCTTGGAACAACATTTAACATTAAAAGTCAAATTATTCATATTAGTGGGTAAGATTGCGAAATAGGTCGTACATAGCGGGGACTATTCTTAAACTATTCGATATTTTTACTAAACTTGATTTTAATTTACAATAGCAACTAATTATCTCACTTCTTATTTTGGTAATATTATAAATGCCAAAGTTTAGATGAATGGATGGATTTTTGTCAGAGTTTGTAGTTTAAACTGCTTAACGGATTTCGATAAAATCTGGCACAAATACAGAGGACAACGTGGAGGAACACATAGGCTGACTACTTTTTTTTTAATTCCATGCCGACGGAATCCCAAACGAAGGCTATTATAAACTCTTAAGTAATTTTTTTTTGTCATCAATTCGGTTTAATATCAAATATCGAAAGACATCAGAATAGAGCACATCAAATAGATGTCATGAGTGGAAATGAAGATGACAAACAGTGTCACTAGCATAAGCTGGCAGATGGCACAAAGGTCAGGCGGGCGACCTCTACGGAAGCGAGGCCGCTGCCGACCCCGAATCGAATGTATACGACGCGCATCGACGAATTTATTTCGCTGTAAATTATTTTAATACGACGTTTTTGACTTATATTGTAACCATTATGACTTTAAAATATTGTTTACTTTTACTACAAGTACTATGGAATCACCCAAAACCTGTGTTAAATCTTTATCCTCTTATTATCGGTTTTCATCTTTACTTTTTAATGGTGAATATCATTTTTTTTAAAATAAATGATGATTAACGTTTACTAAGACTGGGAGTCAAAAACGCCTGTATTTATATTTTAGCAACAAAGGTTATAAAATTAAATTCATAAATTGCTATATTATTTCAGTAGGCGTTTGAGGGAAAAGTCGTAATGTCCATCTTTATGTAAATCCCGCAATCTTTATACTTTATGTATACATATCAGAACAGATTTTGTTAAATTATGTAAGTTATAAATATAAAATTGTATACCTAGTTGATTCATGACTTCCAAAAGAGAATCGAATAAGTTATAAGATAAATTGAGTTATAAATAAAGAATTTCATAGAAAACACATCATTTATATAAAATACTGCCTACCTTGACTCGGAAAGTTAATCAATTGATCGGTTTATGTAAATTTTGTTAAGCGGTATGTTAATAATGAAAATAAATCTTTTTAAGATATCAAATTTCTACTTTATGCATTTTAATACACAGTTATATGTTTGCGTAACTAATCTTCAAAGATATAACAAATTCCAGTGCCCGTACAAGAACTGTCAGGAATCAAATTAATATTACGTTTTACAAAAGTTTAAACAATTGAATTTAAAGTTTATCTTTATAAGAACTGGATGTCGTTTTTGTAGTCGAAATTATTGTCATCCAATTGTCGACCTAGCCCTATTTTAAGTTGTCCATACTGCTAGTAAACATACTAACATTTGTACTATACTAACAAGAATATTGGGAATGCATTGTAATATTTAAATTAGTAAATAATATCTAGTTATCACTGAAAACTTTGTTTGTTGTTATTAATGTTTGCCTGTACAAATTAAATAGCATTTGTGCTAAAGTAATTTTTTGTTTTAACAAAACAACAGATGAAAAACTGTGATATGCCCATTTAATATTTTCTTTTCGTCATATTTTATCACCTATCATACAACATGAAGAAAAATTATGTGTTTTTTTATATTAACAGAGGAGCAAAATATTTGACGTGATAATAGAAATCAGGAACATGTTAAAAGAATCAGACAACTTAATACAGTTTATTTTTAATAATTTTATTACTTAATCTAATTACAATTCAAACATTTACGTATTAAGTGTACTATTCAACTTATGTATTATTCTATTTTCATTTAAATCATTAAAATATTGTCTACAACTTAAACGTAACTTAAAATAATTTAAAAATTAAATGGAAAGGGCAAGCATTTTAAAGAGTTGTTTATTTGTTTAAATCCCGATTTAACAAAAAGACGATATAAAAATATCACTAAATTCCTTTGTATTTGTTCTTTTCATGATAATAAATATTTTATAGATATCGATTTTTACATCTTAAAAATAATACTGGCATCTTACTACTATTGGTTTATATCTTACTTCCACCAATATCCATGATGTCCGTAATATCCATGCGGCCAGCCGTATCCATATCCATGACCGTAGAAAGGATATGAATAATATCCACCGTAGTATGGGTAATATCCTCCCCAGCCGCCCCAGTGGCCGCCGTAACCACCCCAATGTCCGCCCCAATGGGACGCGGCGACTTGCAGGTCTCCTTTCTCCGGACCTGCAGTATCCAATTGCTCTACGTCACCAGGTGCTGGCGCAGCTGTCACAGCTAGAAGTAGCCCGAAAAATACGAAAATGCCCTGCGAAAAAGGCAAATGATTCTTATCTTATACAATAAATACACAATAAACTAACGTCTCGTAATATTTTTATTGCGTCTAAGTTCGTTGTAGACGCGCAGTCAGTGTATTGAAAAAATTGTAACATCAGTTACTGTTCTGTTAAAGTTGTGACATTTTTAACTGAACAATTATAAGTGAGAGTATGCCTTAAACCCGCTACATACGCTCAGTTCTTACTGACAGTTTTACTAAACAGTCGCACTGTTCAGATAAAACTATGTTTGACTGAACTGTTCGAATCAACAGTCAGAACTGAGCATCTGTAACTCGCTTTACCGTATGCGTAGAACTGTAGCGGACTTCAAGATGTTCGGAAAACAAAACAAAATATTTTACACTAGCTGTTGCTCGCGTCTTCGCCCTCGTGGAATAAAAAAATGCCTATGTTACTCACGGATAAATTACCTTTCTAACGGTAAAAGAATTTTTAAAATCAGCCCAGTAGTTTTTGAGTTATTTCAATACATACAAAAATACAAAAATACAAATCTTTCCTCTTTATAACATTAGTATAGATATAGATATAGATATATATAAAAGAAAGTCGTGTTAGTTACAGCATTTATATCACAAGACCGGCTTCACCGATATGGCTGAAAATTGGTCAGGAGGTAGCTTAGAGCCAGGAGACAGACATAGGATACTATTTATTCCGTTCGACAGCGGTGGATGGATGGATGTTTGCTAGAGTTTGTAGCCTAAACGGGTAAACGGATTTCGATTAAATTTGGTATAGACGTGCAGGATAGTCTGGAAGAACACTTAGGTTACTCACTTTTGTTTTTTTTATTCCACGCGGACGGAGTCGCGGGTGAAAGCTAGTTTCATATAAATGCATAAATTACGACTACTGCGGCAATGCTATCACAGTATTAATAATTATTGCATCATAATTTCTGAGAAACGACACAATAAAAATGTCCATACACATGTCATTCAGGCTTTACCGATTCTGAGAAATTCACACGAATTGCATAGAATAGGGAGTACAAAAAGGCTATGTATCAAGAGATACCTAGTCGGTTTACACGGAGTTACTTTTATTGAACTAAAAATAAGATATATATTTCCAATAATTTCTTCCTTTGCCAAGTATGTACTCAGAAATAAAATAGAATATTCTAATGTTTTGTTTCGCATATACATCTGTATATCTTCTCACTACTGTTTGCAAGTTACTGTAAAGATTACTTAAGTATTTGTCAATCTTATTTGTATTTTCAGGTTTTTTCAGCACCAAGTACCTCACTATCTTATACTATATTAAACTTATAAACAGTAATGTTAGTCGAAATAAGTTTTAATTAATAGAATCTGAATGTACTTTAACTTTTTTAGACAAAGGGTCACATTGCAACACAATTTGCTAATTACTTATAGATAAAATTAAAAGGGAATTATTATTTAGGATTACTAATATAATAAAGCGTAAACACACACTTCTTTGTTGCCTAAGATGTCAGTAATCATAGCATATTTTTAAATAATTCTTTTTTTAATAAAAAGCCCTACGTCACGCTTTAGGCTATATATCTTCACGCCATTAACCTTAAGGGGTAAATATTTTGGATAAAAACTCTAATGTGGGAAAAAGACCATAAGTTGCTGCTAACATCAAGGAAGCAAGATTGCCATGGTTTGTCATCACGTCATCTCATTTTGACATTTGCAATTGAGAATTTGACAAATGTAAACAATAAAATAAAGTTTTTATAATTCTACGCGGATGAAGCCGCAAGGGAACAGCTAGTTTGGATATATGTATGAAAATAATTACTGAAAATCTCCGACTAGATAATTTATTCACTGACAAATGATATCTTCCCAATTGAGTTTGAAGACTTGAGGTTGGATAATTAATTTGGGGAAAAATACATAACATTAAAAAGGCACTTACTTTGAAAGCCATGTTGTCGCGAATATCTTTGCAGACTGATGGCGTATGGTATTGGCAAGCATTTTATATGCCCGCCGCGTCCTAGGCACGGCTCGGCGGCTCCCTTGACGGTGCCAATGACCTCTATGGTGTTAGACCATAGCAAGACAACGTTATGATACTTCTTAGATGATTAAAGGGTTGTTAGTTAATTGCTGGTGTTTGTTTAGACAGCAAGTCGATAATTCAATTTTAAATCATACTGTACAACTTAACTGCTATTCAAATAAATTAAATATATTGACTCAATACTAACACTGATAAATCTACGGCTAGTGTATTCCTTACTCAAAGAATCCTATAAGAAATCTTATACACGTAGTTAACTAAATTGCTACTTAACCGAGATAATTACAGCTTGTAGAGCTAAACGTTCAACATTGGGAAGCAATTTCATTAGTCAAAAACTCCGTCGCGGGCAATCACCGCAAACGGGCGACAAAAATAATGATCGGTCGATCTAAAGCAAGCATCTTGCAACTCAAATGAGTATAATGCGCGGTAAGGAATAAGGACTATCGCATGCATTCGGGAGCTAACGACTAATGTAAACGGTTCTCGCATGCATGGCTATTGCATGCGTGAACAGGAATCTCACGCAACACGCGGGAGCTGCCGACTAGTGAGACTGCGCCCTTAACGTCATGTAACAAGTGATGTTATTATAGACAATATTGTTAGTACAAAATTAACGGTGATATTTTTTAAAATGTCATCCAGATTCTTACAGCGGGCGCACATCTTTGACTAAACTATCGCACAACAGTTGTGCGATTGTCGATTTTTCGCAGCCAATCCAACTGTTCAACACAACTAAAAATCGAGTAGTGTGCGCACCTCTGTGTAAGCTCATAGGAATCAAAGCGAGACTAAACAGTTGTGCGATAGTTTAGTCAAAGATGTGCGAGCACTCTTATAAGGACCATTAAAATCTAACAAGTATATCGACAATGGAAACAGTAAATGTTAGTAAGACTGTCCGTGACGACAAGAATCAATTACACTTCAATTGTTCATTGTCGGACAATGAGACAAGGAACTATCGAAACAATTCATTTCACAGTTAAGCGTACAGTTAACGTAGACTTTATTAGGTTTAAGTGAAACGAATTTAAATATCCGATTACGAAGACGTAGGAATTAAAAAAGAAATAAAAAAGTTCTTACATCTCGACGACTATTGACCGTTGTTTTCGTCTGTAATTTTGTTACGAGTTAGATTTGTCTAATGTTAAGTGACATATGGAATCACAAACTGTGGTCCTTTATGGGATATCTGTTTATAATGCAAGGTATTATAAGATTCAAAATTTATAGTAGCTCGTAGATGTCTGTCAGCGCAGATGGGTACAAAATGTTCACTGCGAGGCAGGCGAATGTAGAGACACCTTCACATCCCTTTACAGTCGATACTTAATGGTGTCTGGTGGGTAATTTCGAACCGCGGTAAAGTTTGGATGTCACAATACTCATGTGATATCAAATCATACTCTCACTAATAATTGTGACCTTGAACGAGTCAATTACACAGGCTATATACCGGATGCCTAATTACATTGTTGTAATACAAGGTTCCTAGTCAATAGGACAGGAATGTAACAAAAAATGAAAATTTAATATCAGACTGCTAGAATAATTTACCAGCGAAATTAATTCCGTCTCCAACCATTGATTATGCTTTTAACATTTCAACCTATATATTTTCTAGATCGTTGTCTTAAAAACTATGTGTTAATTTGATATAAATACACCGTTATCTTAACACCTGATTATCCTTCTAAGAATAGCGTCATTGAATGAAATTGTCATTCCATTGCCCAAAACGTCACGGCGTAAGTTCGAATATACCGAAATTGTCACGTGGCTGGAATGGATAAGATGGACAGGTGTATCCTAAAGGTGAGACTATAGTGATGGCAAATAATAAAAAAAATATTTTAGTACTGTTGAGACCCTTACCATTGAGATTACTCGCAGTGGCGATATCCTTATTCTATGCATTGCATGTCAAGTTTCTTTCATAACAAATCTACTTTTATATTTCTCCTTTTGCTGGAATCTGTATTATCCTAGTACCGATGAGCATATTAGTAGAAAATGTTCTTTCAATAAGCCTACTCATTCAAATTATTTGTGAATTGTTACACGCTATTTTCATAAAATCGCTACCGCTACGTAATACGTGCTCACCCTTATTATGACTAAGTAATGTTATATTTGCGTCACAGAAGCTACGCGATTTCAATGTATATTATTTATGAAGCGATACTCCTCAATGGAACCCATAAAATATCGTATCTTTGATGAAAAAGAGACATTTAATGACATAAGTCAATTTTTGACCAGTGGGAACCCACTTTTATAATAGTAATTATATTTACACAGTCGTTAAGATGAAAAAACAAACGAAATAGAAAAATAAAACTATGTTTTCATTCCGCGTCGCCTATGACGCGTAACAACTTATTACGATAAGAAAATAAACAAAGTTTGCTGACTAAGGTCTATTATGAAACAGTTGCATAGTCATTAGCTGATATAACACCTTGCGATATCCGGTAAAGGGTCAATTGTCGTGCTTCAAAGAATAGGGACATGGAATTAGTACAGCGTAACGTTTTATTTCAGAAATTCATGCAAATTTCAATCATATGGTAAAGTCTTATGGTATACTTTTGAATGTACCATGTTTATACCTTAGAGTATTTTTACGCTGAACATAAATTGTTAGTCTTAGCATCTCTTATCAAGGTAGGGCGCGGTAGGGCGTCCGCCCAGGACGCTGCACAGATAGCACAGCGAATAACATAGTCTCGTATAATATACCTATGGCCCTACACTTGGCCTAGTAGTACTTTAACTAGTACTATTTGCAGTATAAGAATCTAATTCATAAATCTGAGCTACATTGAAATGAACTCCAATTACTGTCGGGAGAATTCTCCCTACTGTGAAGTGAAAAAAAGCATAATTTCATCAGCCGAATACTGAAACGTCATTTAAATATGTAACAGCATGTTAAGATCGTGCGCACACCTGAAACTAAACTATCGCACAACTGTTTAGTCTTGCTTTGATTCTTATGAGCTTATGTACGCACACTACTCGATTTTTAGTTGTGCCTAAACAGTTGACTTGGCTGCGAAACAATCGACAATCGCACAACTGTTGTGTGATAGTTAACCAAAGGTGTGCGCCCGCTGAAATGATCCAAATTGATTTTAATTTTTACGTCTACCAGATTATAAGCGAAGCTTATTTATATTTAAAAATCGTCTAAGTATTTGGCTATTAGACTCATTCTAACATTTTGTTTATGGACAATATTTAGCTAATAAATACGTATAGATAAATCAACAATTCCCTTTTGAATATACACATCATAGAATACCTTGATAGGTAGATATTGCAAAAAGTCATACAAGGTACATTCGTGGAACTCCGCAGTGTTCGACTTCGGGAAAAATTGCCTTGTTCATTGCAACGAGGCAAACTCCGCCTTTCTTAACTAATAAGATAGCAGTTAGTGCGACGAAGGCATAATAATGAAAAGAACTGTGTATTAAAAACCTACTTTTTTTTCGTAGATACATTTATAATTTACATTGTGATAGTTTTTGTTCCCCGTCTCGTTTCAAAATGTTCAAAATAATATAGGTTTTAAGAAGAAACACCGCCAGTTGTCCCGACTGTAAACGTACGATAGCTATAAATATACTAACAATGGTGGGTATTGTATGCACTTACGCAACAAGATAATGTCTCTGGGACTGCAATTAACGTATGTAGGTAAGGCGTGGTTGTTTTTTGCTAATACTTCAGTATTGAATACATGCTTGCAGGTTACGAACGTTTAATGATAGTTTAAGATTAATTTAAAAGAAGATTTTACTTAAATTATCATCAGTATACATTTGTCAACTGAACTAGGTCTATAGGTTTTAGCTACAAGGTTCTAGTAGTAAGGGCTAAAGGCAATTACCATACAATTAAATTAATACAAAGCTGTTTGTTGGTAATTATGATTTATTTGTGACAGTAACGTAACAATTAACTAAAATAAATACCTAAACCCTTAAGCTATTGATACACTGCTTGTTTCCGCAGAAAAATTGTGTCCTTGGATAATGTTATTGTATGATGCATGTTATAAGCATGCCTTTACTAATGTTTGGATATTTCGAGATAAAACGTTTCTAAAAATGTTTAACAAATTAGGATTTAACGCCATCTTGTGGCGCTAGACAAAATTATGTAGTAGTTGTAATTTGAACACCACTAGTTTTAACGTTTTTAATTCTCTCTTTTTAATCATATTAAGTACATGATTGGTATAAAAACTGAGTAAAACGTTTAATCTCTGAGGATATTTTTCATTAATTATATTTAAACAGCTAATGAGATTTATGAAGTTATAGCCATTGTTCGATTGGCGCGTAGTCGACATCGCGAGACGCGGCGCTTAGTATTCTTCCTCTGCCGAAAGATGGCGCTTGTCGTTTAAAATATTCTGCCACGTTACCACTCATACTGCCGTAGGGAATGCCGCCTGAAAATACAAGAATAATAATTTAAAAAAAATTATACTGTCCAATATTTTAAGGTTAAGTAATTATAAAATGAAATATAAAAAAATGTATTAAATTGAGAAGATTTACGGCAGAAGATTTACAGGCAACGTAAAAGTAATGCCAACAGAATTAATTTTCTTTCTCGAAACGTTTTGTACGTTTTTAACTTTATTTACTTAATAAACAACTAGATGGCGCTTATTAATTTTATTTATTAATTCAAACAAAGACGTACATGCAATTTGTGGTAAATTATGAAAAAGTAGGACATTCACAAAGTAGTAACAGTTTTAACAACTAATTGAATCTTATTTGTTACGTTTAACAAGATCGATGTTGCATAATTACCATAAGAAAGGCCTGGGCCGGGTAATGGTGGTTGTCCAGCGCTATCAGGTATCGCGAGTGTAAGCGCTACCAGCGCAAACAGAGCGCAAAGTAAAATGGTGATCTGTAAAAAATGACTACATTTAATAAATATTTGAAGCAATGTTTTACTTTTTTTTGCACTCTTTTGTGACATAAACGGATCGACCGACTAATATTGTTCAATTTGTTGATTAAACCAAAGAAATACCTAAAACAACTTAATAAATAACATCAAACTTCACTAATCGTGCAATAAACAAACGTTAGCCTTAAATGGTTCTTAGTTCGTATTGTATCTCAAATATCTAGGTCGCCTGCTTAGTCTAGTGCTGCTAGATTTATCTATTGTAATTTGTAATTTGACTTGTTTTTTAACTTCGATATTGTGTACTTATTTTATGTCTCCATTTGCTAAAAATGACACTAGAAGAATAAAGGATGCTACAAAAACGTGAGGCAATATGAATTTCGACATACCTAAAAATAAATAATTTCATACGATAAATTACTGCTCAACAATCTTATTATATCAAACTAATATTATAAATGCGAAAGTTTAGATGGATGTTTGTTAATGTTTGTAGCCTAAACGGCTGAACAGATTTCGATAAAATTTGCTATAGATGTAGAGGATAGTCTGGAAGAACATATAGGCTACTCACTTTTGTTCTTTTTTTAATTCCACACGGAAGAAGTCGCGGGTGAAAGCTAGTTTCATATAAATTACTTCTCGACAATCTATATTCAGAGAGGCAATTGAGATTTTAGGCCAAAGAAGTTGTGTTTTGTTTTTAACGTTTTACAGAATAAAGTTATTTTCGTATAAAAACTTTATAAATTGACATTTACTGCGTTGATCTACTTACTGTTGTATTTCTGATCAACCTTGTATACCATATAACATGATACGCTTATGACAGAGAATATATTTGTTATTGTCTATGCTCATGAATAAAGACGTTGGCAACAAGTCAGCCTTGTCTATGATAAAATCTATGACTGTTATGTTTGAGTTGCATATGTTTCACAAGGTAGCAGCGGGGTATTCATCTAAGGATCGCATATTTTATTGAAGAACCTATTAATATATAGAATATATAATATAGAAAAATAGATTTATTATTGATTAGAACAAATTTCAGGTCAAATTATTGGTTTTAAACTGTTTTTTTTTTAAACCTTAAAATCAGTTTAGACAGCCACCTGTTCACGCTTGTCCTTCATCAACTTGCTCTTATCCCTTACGGAGGGTTGGCACAGTATGTGCTACTCTTCCATACATTTCTATCAGCCGTCATATCTGAA
>LD688955.1:7573914-7586125 GCA_003118335.3 Papilio memnon | reverse complement strand
TAGGCTAAGGCATAACCTTTATAGAATATCGCATTCACAACAAAATATTAGAATAATCAATACAATTTCTCCGACTGGCATATTGTGAAAATGTGCAAAGCTTTCGTTGCACAAACGTTCTCGTTATTATTAACTAGCTTTCGCCCACGACTCCGTCCGCGTGATATAAAAAAAAACAAAAGTGAGTGGCCTATGTGTTCTTCCAGACCATTTTCTAAATTTATACCAAATTTAATCAAAATACGTTCAGCCGTTTAGGCTACAAACGCTAACACCCATCCATCCATCGCTGTCGAACGGAATAAATAGCATCCTATGTCCGTCTCCTGGCTCTAAGCTACCTCCTCGCTAATTTTCAGCCATATCGGTGATGCCGTTCTTGAGCTATAAGTAGTGTAACTAACACGACTTTCTTTTATATATGTAGATTGAAAGGGCATTAGTTTAAAAGGTACATACAGTTAAATGCAAAATAAAATGTAAATTATATTTAAATTATGTTTAAAACTAATTCTAATCTGGATCTTTTCGAAATACACATACAAATTTTAATAATTAAATCAAATATAGAATTACAAAGATTTTTTTTCTTTATTTAAGGTGGAAACTAAGTTATTTCAGTTACACTACAATCTATTTTTCAAGCTAACTTCAGGTTAAGTCAGTTTACTGATATAGTTAATTTACATTGCTGTCTATACACGCCGTACTAGTTCATAATTATATTAGATACTATCTGTTCCCTTGCGGCTTCATCCGCGTGAAATTATAAAAACTTTATTTTATTGTTTACATTTGTCAAATTCTCAATTACAAATGTCAAAATGACAGGACATGATGACAAACCATGGCCATCTTTTTTCCTTGATGTTGGCAGCAACTTATGGTCTTTTTCCCACATTAGAGCTTTTATCCAAAAAAATTACCGCTTAAGTTTAATGTCTTGAAAATATATAGCCTAAAGCGTGACGTAAGTGTAGGGCTTTTTATTAAAAAAAAGAATTATTGAAAAATATGCTGTAATTGCTGACATCTTAGGCAACAAAGAAATGTGTGTTTACGCTTTATTATATTAGTATAGATTAACATTACGAGAAACTAAACGATTAGTAAGAGCCGAAGACTGTTCGCAAATAAGTCGACCGGTCATTGCCTACCGTGGGAGTCTAGTACTAGAATACCTATAATGTTTCGCCATATGTCGCAACCACTTTGACTTTCGAAAGACCACTCCCGTTATAATTGTCTTATACATTATGAAAGACTAGAGTCCAACATAATTTATACCTTTTGCTAAATATTCCATGTACTCTACTTAAGTATACATTAATTGCTGAACGTATGCACTTAACATAAAATAAACGTAAGGATGTATTTGAAAAAATCAAAAAACAGTTACAAATAAGCCTAAAACAGCATGAAAATGGTCTTCAATAATTATTTTTAAGCTTGTATGTCTTGATGACTTAAAAGTTGATTTGCAAAACTGGACCAAGTTATTACAAAACGTTTGAATGTTTGAAACTCTGGGAGATAGTTCAATCCTGATTTTAGTCGTAGCTTTCACCACTGCTCAAAGGCTTGTCGACTCTCTCAAACGTTCGTATCCTAAGCTGACTTTCCATGTCCTTATTCATTTACACTGTATTTTGTAGTAAAATAGCGTTCACCTCTTTCTATTTCAACTATTTTCTATGTCCTGTATGTAGGTCTAGCAAAATTAATAAAAAAATAATGATCTACGCTGTGGAATGTAATCATTTACTTTCCCTTATTATTCTGTTTATCGCACTGTCATCTTATGTTTTTGTCCGTCTCGGATCAACACAATCTGTTGACCTTTTCAATGGTCAACTTAAACGAAGTCGAAGAGCTCCGACTTTTTGCTCTGGCTATATGCACGATGATGTAGGCCAGTGAAAGCATATTCATGAACAAAAAATAAAGTTATTTAAAGTATAACAAATATTCACTTAAATTAATTGTATCTGTAAAACTTACTAAGAATTATTTGTACTAAAATTTTAATTATTATGACAAATGAATTGTCTGTTTATTTCATGTTTTCATATCAATTAATTTCTTAAGAAAAATTTCATAGCAAGTATTCGTATCGCTTACAACTTGGACCACACGTTAGTATCAAAGCGAGCGGTCACTAGCAATCGGCCCGCAACGAATAACCGAGGAGATAAAAGCAGTAGTCAGGCCGTTTACTGATTCAGTTGACCGAAGTTTTCGTCGCGTTTCGTGATGTAAAAACATGATCCGAGTTTTAGCGTTTCTCGTGCTCCAATATACGTTGTGCTTGACAATTCGAGTACCAGTTGAGTGGAATAACAGTGAAGTGCAAAAAGATCAGTTAAAAAATGAAAATGTTTTACCAGTTGAGACATCCGCAACGAGAGAGGCGCAGCAAAATCCGCAAAAACGAATACCGAATGAGTACTTCGAATACACAGCGAAGAAACCTCAATTCGCTGTTGAAGTTGCCAATTTCCATGGTGTGAAATCTCCGGAGAACCTTTACAAGGCCCAACCTGTTAGACCACATACGGGTGTCAACAAACCTGAGGTTGGAAAGCATAAAATTTTTGATCCTAGAAAACAGATACATGCGCCTTACCGGCAGTTCATAAACAATAACAAACATCTCACACACGTGACTCCAGTTTCAACAAAATATAATATATTCCATCCTTACAAGGCGGAAGAGCCGGCGTTAAAGATAATATACCAAGATCCTTTTCTAGCAAAAGTACAGAATGACGTTAAGACAACTAAAAACCGATTGCAGTTATACGAAAACAGTGCTGGCGAATCTGATATCAAAAAAAGTGAATATTTAGAAAGTCCAAATGAAACAGATCGGAAAAAAACTCCTCCTCAAAACCAACCAACCCAGTTTGAAATGCACAAACCTCAACAGCGCCCTATATATTATATGCCTCCAATACCAAACAACAATCGAGATAATATCTTGAGTCACAAAATAAGACATCCATGGGGACAAAGTTATGGAAAAGTTACTCCGAACCACTATCGTCCAATAAAAAACCATTTACACAACCTTAGGCAACAACACGCCTTGAAATATGATGATGAACAAAACGAGTATCCTCAAGTACAACCTGCCGAAAATCAAGAAGAAAAGGCTGATGGATATGACATATACGAAAAAGGCAAGGCAAAATTTTCTCAGTTAAGAAACAATGTCGATGAATCTATTAACAAAGTGGTTAAAGAAAATCGTCCTAGTAGTCATCAAGCATTAGAACTACAAAACACCAGCAATGAAAATGAAAATGTCGACGATGAAGTAGAGTTTTCTCCAGTTAAGAATTATGCCCAAGTAAGAAAAATAGAAACAGTGAAGCATGTTCCGCGAGACGCAGCATTTCTTGACGCTGAAACATATGAAGATATATTAAACGCACCTCGCCTAAGAGAAGCAGTAAAAAGCTCTAAAGCTCACACTATTTATTCAGAAGAGGGTTATGAAGATGCTGCATATGATCATGCAGGAGAACAAAAGCATGCATCTGATCACGAAGGTCATGGAGGTTATCTTAAAGAAAAGGAGGCAAGTGAAGGAAAATATAAAATACCAAGTTATAGCGCAAAATACGAAGATGGTAAAGGGACTTCATACGGAGATAGTACAATTCACGGCGAAAAGTGGAAGACTGATGAGAAAGAAAAGGAGGAATTAAAAGAAGAAAACGATCATTCTGAGGATAATAGTGATTATTTTATTGAAAATGATAAACGCAGCCAACGATTGACAAATGACCAACCAAACTCCGGCGAAAGTGACACACAACATGGTTTAAGTAAAAGAGAAACAAATTTTGAGGTACCCGAAATAAATTTAAGTACAACTTTCCTAACTGATGATGAACAGCGAAAAGATTCTCAAAATAAAACTCAAGCCGATAAATCGGATCATAAACTATCTAAGTATCCCTATTATCATCAAAATTTGGAAGTAATTAATAAGCATTCACCTTTAAGATATGCTGAAAATCTGAAGAATATTCCAAAAAAGACGAAAGGGGGAACTGAATTTTATGACTCTCGAAAGCAATATGAATGTCCTGAAGTAGATGACAATGTTGATCCAATCCCAGAAAAATTGAAAAAAGGTGGTCATCCTGACGATAACAACGAAGATGATGATGACCAAAGCATAAACGAAACCGATAAAAAACAACGTTTGAAAGGTCTTGGTGACAAAATCGATTGTTTTAAAGTTAAATATTTCGGAGAAAATCCTTTAGATAGTCCATTTTTCGAGGAAGACCTTATTTCAGACCCAGAACCAATTACAGCGCCAATTTCGAACATTTTTAAATTTCTCAGTGAACAAAACAAACCCATAGCACTTGAGACTCAAGCTAGCAGTATGGTTGATCAAGATAAAATTAAAAATAGTGAAATAAAAGTTAACGATACATTAGCCCAAAAACTATTACTTGACATTTTAAAATCCGAGGGAATGAAAATTAATGACGAGAACAGTAATGAACAAAATGAAAAGAAAAAAGAGGAAATCTCAACAAGAAAGAAACGAGCAACTCCTTTTATTTACGAACCGTATAAAATAATAAGAGACAGTCAAATTCCGGATTCGAAGAAAACAACTACGTCAAGTAACATAAGTCCGTTAATTAAGCAATTGCAGTCAAGCAGAGTTGTGGATAGAGTTACAACAAACTTAAATAAAGATCAACCAGTTAAAAGAAATACAGGGAGTATTACATACAAAAACATAAGCAAAAAAGATAGAGAAAAAACACATAAAACATCTGAGAAGGAAACATCAAATTCGACATTTGTAGATGTAAATGAAGGTCTGCGCCAGGGTGAACCACGATTTGAACAAAGACCGTTAAATCATACACCTATAGAAATAAAAAAATCAATTACACCCGAAGCTTCTAAAATTCAAACCAACAACACTAATGATAAAGACAAGTCTAAAAGTCAAGTAATACGTGCCGAAAGAGCACATAAGAACGAGAATGCAAATGGAAATAGGGAGTTCTTCGATGTTTCCAAATATTTGCCAGAATCGTTGGAATTACAAAAACCAGAATCATCAAACAAAGTCAAAAAAATTAAGGAGTTTTCTGAGAGTAAACCAGATGTATTAGATGATGATGAATCACAAGAAAGTGACGAGTATGATGAATATGATGATGATGAAGAAGAAGAAGAGATCGTTCTTACAACCTCCACAACGACTACATCAAAACCAACGATTAGAAAGAGAATTAGAATTCTAACAACGTCAAGCACGCCTCGGAATGAAGAAAAAGTTGATCACCAGGTACCTAAGTTGCAATTAATTACTAGATTCCGTAACCCCACAGATGAAATAATTCATCAAGATGAAGTCTCAATTCCAGTCAATAAAAAGTTGAAGGAAAAGTCGAAGACAACAAATGATGACACTGTTATTCCTAAATACAGAGAAAAGAAAAGGAAAAGTGCTAAGAGTACATTTGTAACAGATACACAAAGGTATGACGAAGGTAACGATGATATGAGAAAAGAAGACATCGATGAATTAATTGGTATAAAACATGATATGGAAGATTACATGCCTAACTATGAGAAAGAAGAGACAAATCGGAAACTCAATAGCAAAACAAATTATGATAGCGAGTTTGAAATTGATGGCAGAAATATCGATGAAGATGAAGATGATAGTGAAGAGAACGATGAAGATGACGAAGATGGTGACAAAACTGATGAAGATGATACCTCTGATACCTCTGATACCGAGGATAGTGACGAAAGTGTGGAAGATGTCAAAGTAACAACTCCTGAACCAACTAAGCAAACGCTGCCTCAAACAACGGTAGCTCCTGAAACCACAACATCGGTTCGAAGATTAAAAATAGACCTGAAACCAGTGGTATCTAAGAAAAAAATTGAAATACATAAGGATCTCCCAGACAATAACAACTTAACTCAATTCAAGCAAGATATTAAGGAAATAGAGGAAATTAAAGAAATACCTAGGAAAACATCAGAAAAAAATGCTGAAATTCTGCAATTATATAAAGATGAAAATTTAGCTCGAGAAGTCAACAAAATATTTGATGTTGAAATATTCGACGATGATGTTGATCTCAAGAACGGACCTAGACATGGAGGTAATTACAGAAGTATAGAATCCATAGAATCTGAAAATTCACCTACTGTGACCACAGAAGAAAAAAGCATTAAAGAACCATCAAACATTTCTACAAAGGTTTCTCCTTCTTCGGAAAATGAAACAATAAAACAAACCAAACGTAAACAAGAGAGGAGAAGACAGCACGATAACGTAAGAACGAGAAGTACGACTCAAAGAACAAGAAGAAGTCGTGGCCCAAATCCAAGATTAAAGGACCTTAATAATGCTTCGAATAATTTATCCGGTACTAAAACGCACGGCGGTAATTTAAAATTAAATCAAAATAGAGACAACCAAAATAAGAAGAGCGAGAAACTCATAGAATTAAATGAAGATCACGATGAAAATGACAATGAAGATGGTAATGGAAATATGCATGGCGGGAACTTTAAATCCTATGGTAGCTCTAGAAGTAGCGGCAGAGATTTGCATGGTGGTAATTACAGAAGTGCAAGAATCACTCAAGGTAATGAACATAACAGACAACCTTCGCGTCGAAGAAAGGAAAATAAAGATGACAGTTCCAAACATATGAGAACAAATTCTATTGCAGTACTGGATACATTTGCACGTGTTATTCCAACATTAACCACCTCTGCACCTTATATTTTAGATCCTAGCAAAAGAATGTATTATTATGTCGATTCGTAAAGAATCTGTATGTTAGTAGAATTTAGTATAAATTATGCTAGGATCCAAAATTAGCAGTGCCACTAATAGTCTTCTATTTTCTAACGTTTGTGAAAGTGTTAAAAATTGGGTTACGATTTCATGGTATAAAATTGTACCTTGTAAATTTAAATTGTAAGGTCACTTCGATGAACTATCTGTGATAAATACAAAATTGTTACCTTTTCTAATACATGATTGAATGTGAAAGAAACTTTTATTTAAATTGTTTTATAAATAAATGAATTATTTAAAATGTCATCGTGTTATTTCTTATACCCTATAGGTCAAAGTCAGGTCTTACCAATTGCATAAGCATAAAAAAACATTTCTTGGTTGAATAGACATTCAGGACATTTGGCTTTCATTATTATACTGTTACTATTATGTTATTAAATATTTCTAAATCGACATTAGCAGCCTTCACTTTGATAATAACATCGTTACAATTGATTTTGTTCAACAACAGTACTTTCTATTTTATTGATACTACATAATATATTTGAAGTACAACTACTTAAAGTATTCAACTGAAAGTTATTGGGTATTAAGTGAAATGTTACAAAACCAAAATTCTTTAAAATAATTTAATTCAGTTACAAATATTACTAAACATAAAACTTAACAAACTTAACTTTATAAGTTAACTAAATCGATAAAAAATAAATTAAAATAAATAATTTATTATACATTGCATCATAAATTTGGCTTCGTTCAAATAAAAATATATTTCTATCTTTCTATCATTCTAAAACGTTGTTTATTTTTTTTAATATTTGAGACGTACGACGTTTCACGTAGTAGAGACAGGGCGGTTCAATGGCTTCCATTCGGATTCTGTTGACGGTATAAATTCTGGAACAATATCTTCTCTATCTATAGATTCGTTTCCTTCCCTTTCCTCATCCTCAAAGAAATCAATTATAGGATGATAGTTGTAGTTGATTCTTTGACTATTTAAAAGACTTTCTTCCTTCGTTAATTGATTTTGTTCGTTGGATCTTACAGAACTGGCTAATGGTTTTCCTGTACTAAATCCGTATAGCTTAGGTGCTATTGTCGCTTTTAAATTTGTATTTATATTTGTCTTCCTAATGTCACTTTGTTGGTCTATTATCAAATCATCTTCGTTATCTAAATCACCAGATATTGAACCAACTACAGAAGTTCCCGAAGATAATAAGTCATCGGATGCTTCTGTTATTTTTTTCCGTATCGGCCTATAATTTTGTCTCGAAATGCCTCTTTTGAATAAATTGTCAGTAGGTTTGTATTTGTTTGAAGCATCTTTAGAATAAGAAAACGAAGACGACCCCGGTGTAGGTGGTTCTAAGAAGCTCGGTAACGTTGCTGTATTAAAACCTGACCCTCCAAGTGGATAGCGGCTTATCGAGGGTTTCCTTACATTTCTTACTGAACTAGGTTGGTTTAACGAATCCGTGAAATATGCATTGCCGTAAGAATCTTGGAGATTATGAGATTGTTCATTATTAAGCTCGTCGTCGTCATTTACTACATCCGAAAATAATTGACCTGGTATTGTGTTTTGATTTTCATTTAGCGGAGGAAAGGTATCCATGGGTTTATTGAAGGAAAAATTTGGAACTTTAGAAAGAGCAGGTTTATGTATTGTTGATTGCACTGCGTCGAATGCCTGATTGCCTTGTTCAGGTGATAAGTCTTCTCCGGGGAAATGTTCGGAAGAAGTCTCGTGTATTCTATGACCAAGAGGCGGGAATGAGACGCTGTAACCTTCAATGTGACAAGAACAACACGTCGGAACCTGTAAGTGCAAAAGGTAAAATTAAATTTCTTTCTATTTATGAATAATGTGATGTTTAAGTTCCTTATTTAGATGATGTGGAAAAATTACCTTAAATATGTCCATATGTAGTCCATTTTGTTGGTCCCATGTCAAAAGTCTGTGGTAATTATAAACTTGTACACATTTCGATTTGAAGTTATCCGTTAGATATGTGCATGATTCCTTTGGTTTTCTGAAAATGAAATGTTTAAAATAATGAGACTGTATCAGATTAGTCAACATTGAGTTCTAATCTACTAGTATTTAGGTGTATTATATACTTACAGGCATTTCTCAAGTCGCAGAGTCTGCGTGTGTTCTCCGGTATTAACGATAAACTTCCACTGGCCTGAAGTGGCGCGCGCTCGCTGCGGCCTCGCATACTTCACGGTGCTGGGACACATGAAGCCAGCCTCACCCGCGCTCGCGAAATCTCTATTAGCTGTGTCACCTCGTCTAAAACAATTGTAATTTTTATTTATTCTAATATCAAAACAACCATATTTATGCGTTTAGACGTCCCATAGTTAGTCCAATCAGTCTAGAAGAAGTCAGTCTATTTGTTTATGGAATGCACTACTTCAAAATTGCAGCTGCTCTATGATTCCAGATGTCTTCAGAAAAAGACAAAACTTTGAAACATGTCCCGTCTAACTACTGTCAAATCTTCTGACTGCTGATTGTGATTGTCTTCGTAGTAACAAGCTAAATATACTAATAAGACTAAAGACCTGTTTGAGACGAGATAATGATCCGCGGTATACTTGGCCTCCTGCGCCTGAGTTATGCCATCCACAGAGCCCTCTCCCGGGTCTTTAACATCAGCAAGTAATGCGCCGGCAGCCTTGTTACGTCGTATCGACTGGATTATAGCTTCCCTGGAAGTTGTAGGGATTATAATTAACTTCTTAACTAATATGTTTGGATCTCTTGAAGCTATTCCAAGAGGAAGTCAATAATTCCGATAAATTATGAAGCGAATCGATCGGCAGCAAATTCAATTCCACGAGAAAAGCAAAAAACGATTGACCTTGATCGGCTTTTCCATCCATACGTCCTCTGTTTTTGCATTAAAAATAAACCATAGTATTGGAGTCTTAAGGATGGTATGAATTACTTACGTAGGATAATCATCATAGTGCAGACATACGTTGTTTGTGAACATTTCACACTTGGTCTCCGCTGGGACTGGCTTCCTGGCTGGGTATGGTCTCCTTCTGCTCAAAGGTTCAACGGTAGTTCGGCGAGGTGGTGTTTTAGGGGAGAAAGTGGCACGCCGTATGACGTTCCCTGGAATAATAAAAGAGATAGCGACAGTTATTTGTATGTTAAGTTTTAATTCTCGTAAGTGACGGAATTTATTGTTGCTTTGTTAGATAATTTTATTTACGATTTAAAATATTACCTTTTCTATCCACATATCTGTTAAGTGACCGTAGTTTTTCAGCAACTGGAAGTGCGTGCAGCGATTGGTTGGTAGAGTCCGCTGTAAGATCGAGGGTGGCATTGTCAGCTAGACCCATTGACCTGCTTCTAGCGAACGCTTGTCGACTTTGTTGCGCTGTTGATGACTTTGTGGTGTTCTGGAAAATTCATCGCCATTCCATTTTTAATAAAATTAACTTTTGCATTTGAAGTACTATTAAAAATAGTCCTTGAGTCTTTTGCAAGGTCAAATTAAATATTTAAGAATATCAGAGGGTCCTACTTGAATATTAAATTGTCTTTTAGGAACAAAGGTGAGGGTTCAAACTCGAATGCGGAAAAAAAAACAAGTCAAAGTAATATTCGTAGTTGCTATAACTTGTTTAATTCTAGGTTTACTGACCACAACAAGGTAAAATAGACCGTCACCATGATAACTGCGATGAAATGGCTATTTGCCAGTAATCGGGTTTCCGCTTTCTCTCAATCGTTACCGCTATCTATAACTTAAATGCAAATCTCAGCCGGGCCTATTATTAAATCAAAATGCTTTCTGCATTTGAAAAACTCTTAGCATTTAAAATTGTCATTGTTAGATCATCCATTTGTTTATTACCCTAGCAGTAGAATTATTAAAGCTGTCGACGTTATCCTTGGCATATACTAAAGAGATCAAAGTCGACTCGAGAGCATACATAACTTTTACCAGGTTTCACTTTCCACCTCATTTGTTAAGCGTTGCGTATCTTGACAAAGATGTGAGAACGTTTCATTAACACTTTAGATACTTAGGAATTAGCTTAACTTGGTCAATTGTAACGGTAGCTCATATTTTGTTAAATTATTGTGGATTTGTATGAAATAAAATTATTATTTACTTACATTGCTATCTTCTCTCTTATTCACTAAAGTATCATTTGTTTTATCTTTAGCGTTTAGTGTTGAATTGTCTGCTGTTTTGTTGTCTTGTGTAGTCTTTTTGTCTGTCAGTTCATTTGATTTATTTGTAGTTATATGAGGTCTGATTCTCGTGTTTCGATTTTTATGAGTTAATGGTACTTTAGTTGTTTCTGTTTGTTTGAATTCTTCAACTCCGGGATCGAATTCGTCGCTCTGTGATGTATCGTCAATGAATGAACGTCTGAGGTACTCTGTTTGTGGAAGTGTTAGCGGTAATTTTACATCTCTCTGCTCCTTGCCTGGTCTAACGGCGCGTCGTATCAGATTCGCCATGTCTAAGAGTATCGGCAGCATTAACTCAGATGTAGAATTGTTTTCGTTACCGAACATTGATCTCACCTGTAATTAAAAATGGCGTTGTTTAATTTGTGCAAATTAATATTGCTCTAAAATACATTGGAATCTTTTAACTGTTATGTTACTGCGAATAGACACAATAGTGTAATTTAATATTATATCATACCCCAAAAATCTTTGACAATGAAAGTGTCATGGTCATGAGAAAAAGTCGTTTGTTATTAGATGGAGTTGAGGTCATGTTTATTGTTCTGGTTTTCTAAGGTCAAAAAGTCTTGAGAATACATAGAATCTTATGCGAGTTAAAACGATGATGGAAAGTGTGATAATTCTAGACCAACTAGATTAGATAGAAATTGCAATTTAACTAAATCTAGATTACGAATCACATATATTTAGTTTAAATCAAGTAGTACTGATATTGTAGATTGAGTTATATTTATATTATATAACCAAAACAAGTTTCGGAGTATCACTTTCATTGGAATTAACTTTCGCTCTCTTTAATGATCTACATTTTAAATCTGATGGAAATGTTACTCTTTGAACATGTATAAAACAAATTGCGTATTCAATCTGCATATGCAGTATGCACGTTTTAATCTATCAAACATTTTAAAGCACTATTAAGGCGTTAATCGTCACCTTTATGATGAGCATATATAATTGTATGACCGATATTTCATGAGATATCTATCAATACAGATCTACGTAGAACAATAGATTTACATAATGTGTTCGTTATTATTTTGTAAATTATAAGAACACTAGCTGCCCCCATGCGGCTTCATCCGCTTAAAATTATAAAGACTTTATTTCATTGTTTACCTACATTTGTCAAATTATCAATTGCAAATGTCAAAATGACA
>LD688955.1:7534709-7545406 GCA_003118335.3 Papilio memnon | reverse complement strand
ATCAAACAAAAAAATGGGACCCACCTGCAAGCACTACCTTTCGGATAAAAAAAGAATTTTCAAAATCGGTCTCCTTCTTTTGGGAAGTCGGTCAATAAGTTGACAAAACTATTAGAGATTTACCGTATGTAAAACATATTGTTTGTATTTTTTGGTTTTTGACCGATAACAACAAATTGAAGTAACATCTTTCAAAAGTTTAACGGAGCTTTAAGTTCAAGTTGTAATTACAGTGAAAGTTGACCTCGATGTCGGTGGGGGGGGTCATTTTCGTGGCTTGTAAGTCTATATTTCGTTTTGTTTTTTTTATTGAAATCTGAAAACTTTTGAGACTTAAAATGTATGAGAAATTAATATTTTTTCACGTAACTGATACTATACTAGCTGTTGCTCGTAACTTTGTCGGCGTGGAATTAAAAAACAAGTAAAAAGCGATAACGTAGTTTTTTAATGGTCAAAGAATTTTTGAAATTGGCCCAGTAGTTTTTGAGTTGTTTCAATACATACAGAAATCAAAAATACAAATATTTTCTCTTTTTTAACATTAGTATAGAAGAGTACGATAAGTGACAGCATTTGCTGTAATAAATTTAACTTATATGTCCTAATTGACCTCTAGAGGTCGTGAGGCTAAGGACATAGTAATTGACATCTCGTATTATAAAATAATGGTAAGATTTGTTTGTACAACAATCAGAGGCAGTACCTTGACACTTGGCGGAATTTCATTCGACCTGTGATATAAATCTTAAAATAACAGTGATAATGTAACCTTTGGCTTGTTATCGGTTATGTAAAAGATGTCATATTTAACATGGAACCTTACCTTTAGAACGTGTTAATGAAGTTATGTTTAGAACGCGCGCACACCTTAAACACACTATCGCACAACTATTTAGTTTCGCTTTGACTCCTACGAGCTTATATGGAGGTACACACTACTCGATTTTTAGTTGTGCAATTAAACAATTGAATGCTGCGAAAGAATCGACAATCCCATAACTGTTGTGCGATAGTTTAGTCAAAGGTGTGCGCCCGCTCTTAAAGTTTGAAAAGATAAATTTATAAGGCAAATTAAATACCATTTTAGATTCATTATCTATAATTAAATTAAAATTAACTGTATTATTGGCAGTATATTAAGGAACTAAGTTCACATCGCTCCTAATAGACGGTTAAAAACAAACACAAGTTACGAAAGCCGAAACAGTGTATGTTATATTACGTTTTTAGAATCGGGGCTGATTTGTATGCGCGTGCGCCGATGGGGCAACCATGCTCACGACCGCTAACGATACTATCATGCTATGATGTATCATAACTGGGAATCTTTAGCAGAAACACGCGTTTACTGAATAATATAATGGCGTAATAGAGGTAAACATGGAATTTTTTTACTCTTCCGTAAAGATGGGATCAAAAGGTAGCGAGTAGTTCGTGATTTTTAGCTGTCATAGGCGTCGCCGGTCTATGATATCAGCTTGATCAATGGCAGCTACCATTAATATGCTCTTATTAGAAGTAATTGTTATATATAATATATTTATTTTACGTTTTTTGATGCTTTAGGTGAGAACAAGGAGGCAAAGCCTATGTTAGTTGTACAGTACAAATAGTGAGTTTATAATCAACAAGAAAACATACATTTTATAGTAGAAACTTCAAATTTATTGTGAATATTAAACAAATTTAAAAAATTACATTATCAATATAGTTAATATTGATTTCATTGCAACTTGAAAACCGTTTATTAGAACTAAGCCTTGATAGCGATTGCTGTTTGCGCCGTTAAGCGCAACGGGCGTTCAAACTGCTAACTATTACTTAAGCACGGTTACATTGCATGCTAACTGAGTGCGAATCTACGACGAGCTCGTAATACTTGCGCAATGGACTATTTCCTGCACGTATTCTTTGCGAAATACCGTTTTGTTGTCACACCATAGTAAAGGTTCTATGTTTTATTTATGGGTGTATGGGGTAGGATTTCCAATAATGGGATGATAGAAATATAAATTGACTAGCTGTTGCTCGCGACTTCGTCCACGTGAAATTAAAAGTAAAAGAATTTTTAAAATCGGCTCAGTAGTTTTTGAGTTATTTCAATAAATACAAAAATACAAATCTTTCCTCTTTATAATATTAGCCAAAAATTGTCATTCTTTTCTAAAAGTATTTTATGGATGGAGTAATACGAGTTAAAAATCATCCAAGCAATAGTTCCCTTGAGTTGTCATAAGCGAGTTATTGTAAGTAAACAGTACTGAGGCCTGACTTTACGCGCTCAATAAATTCGTTACAAAACTTACACAAGCTTACACAACGCGTTCTCAGGCTGTGCGACCTTCGCCGACTGTCAATGTCAATTATTGTTTAGGCAAGTACTAAAATTATTTCCCAAATTATCGAAGTTGTATCCAGACATACATCAGAATTATTTGATACCGTTGATTTTATGTACTTTATTAATATTTTAGCAACAAGCGACATGACAGAGTTTAGATTGTCAAAAACTTATTTGATCATTTCGCTATTTTTTAAATGTGTATCGTCAAAGACACGTGAATTTAAAAAAAACAGCGTATTATTAAAAATATAATTAAATACGTGGATATAGAATGTAAATCGTACCAAATTTCAAAAATAGAAAGCAGTTATTGAATTTCCAAGGGACAGTTAGTCGGAAGACATAAAAATGCCAATAAATTTTAATGTAGACAAGAATTGGTATAACGGCAATCTGATACAAGGAAGACCTCAAACTCACTACCGTTACAACATTAATCCTTCGCAGTGATTAAGCTAACATATTAATAAAAATAAATTATTCAGATGAAGCTTTAAACATTCCTTAGGATGTATAGTAAAAAACATACGCTTTTTATACAAGTATAAAAATTGACTCTTTTCTCATATTTTCGTTTGATTATTAAATTGAAAATTCGCGTTTTTAACAAATACAGCACAATTTTATCTGACGAAATCAGCCATTGTTCGTTGTATCGCTGTTAAACTGTTAACAACGTCTGTATTTAAAATCATACTTGGTAAATAATTCCATGGTAACAAATGAACTTTAAGTTTTAATACCACTAATGTACTAGCAACATTCAACCTCTTCCTGGGTGTTTATGTAATCAGTAGGCAGTGCAACGTACGGGCCGTGCGATTCTCTGTTAGTTGTAAATTGCATCGGGTGCAGCAATGCGTACCTCGACCACGCCTTTATTACTATGGACTTACCTCATTGCATATTTTAGTACTATAAAGTTAGGTTAGAATATGAAATTAAACCAAAGAATTAGAGAGAATCTCTCAATGTAGATTTAGTTTTATAAATCAACACTGATGGTTTCTCTTAGTTATCAATTAGCGACTATCAAATGCGATTCGTTCAACTCGGAATATTAGTTAAAAGTTGGTTAATTTCAGTTTAAAAATATTAGTGAAAGCGGTATTTAATAATTCCGTTTACTAATAATCGATGACGGTTCCTACATGTAAAACTATTAGTTTGATAAGAGTCCAGAAACTTCTCTGCAGAGAGACAGGTTTGTATTACTAATTGACCGCAGAACCACGCGGAAGTATTGAAGAAAAAACGCGGTCGAGAACGCTTAAGCACATCAGGGCGCCAGAGACATAAACGGTACGCCACACTGTCGCGCATCCTTAACAAGTTAATATTAAGGGCTGCTCACACGAACAGGAAACATTCCAATGCCTTTCCAGTTGCATAACAAGTAGATTTCAAGGATACATCTCTAACTAGAAGATTTTTCATTTACAAACACGATATAAAAAGTATGGCTAGAAAGACAAGTTTGCGCAGTCATGGAGTCTATGGATGCCCCTTAATGTAGGTTTACTTTGAGAAATTTAAGTCACTGTTACCCCATTATATGACCTTGACTGCAGCAGTAAGATACACAGATAATCAATGATAACTTCTAGATTTAAAAATGATAGTTTTATTTTAACGTCAATGTATGCACCTTGCTTATACTACCATATAACCAGACTATGGCATAGCTGTACGACCTCGTTACCGCGTCAAGTGCCGGCAACCAGTCAGACCGGCATCGAAACCGTGGTATATGACTGTCCGCTACCGCTCGATTCTATTCAACACTTTTCATCAACTTGAATGAATCCAACAAATATACCGGAAGGTCCGTAGGGCGTCCTCCATCCAGGTGACGATTGACGATTTAGTGCGCACAGTTAGAAGTCGTTGGATGCGGAAGGCGGAGGACCGCTTTCTATGGAAGATATTGGGAAAGGCCTACGTCCAACAGTGGGCAGATAAAGGCTGATGATGATGATGAAATCTAACGCCGTCTACTTGCTGAAATATTAAAGGTACATAACTCATAGTATTTTTCCCATGTGAAATCAATTAGAAATTATCCAGCGAAAGACAGTTCTGTCGTTAAGGCAGGGTAGGCTCCCGCCCAGGGCGCCCAGAGCATTAGACAGACGTGACAAACTCCTCTTATAGTAAAAAGGGAACGCAATAGAATTTCGCCCAGGGCTTTAGTTACTTATACCGGTACTGGGTACAGATGGCATTGACAATGGTAGATGTTTGTGGTGAACTGGCCCTTTATCATGGTGACTGTCACAATAGTTAATGTGCCGATCTGTGACAGCTGTCAAGTTTTCCGTCGCGACTTGTTTTCTTCATATTCTAATGGCCGCTCCGTTCGAAAGCCGTCGACCTTTACAAAGCAATTCCATTTCCCGTTATAGAGATAATTAATACAGTATTTTATCTACGCTATTTTAAAAAATAAGTCCTTATATTTTCATTTCTCATTCGGGTCGGTGATAGAATTCGAGTTTCGACTATTTTCTTTCGTTAGAATTACTCGTAACCTCTGATAATTAAGCATTTTTTTGTGAGAAATATTAATAAAAAAACAAACTATATCAACGCCTAGCGTCACCCATGGAAGGATTGATACACATATCTTACTAATCTTACTAATATTATTATATAAATGAGAAATTTTAGATAGATAGATGGATGTTTGTTAGTTTGTGGCCTAAACGCCTGAACAGATATCGATGAAATTTGGCTTAGATATCATGTACGGATGTGTAAATATTATGCAATCTGTTTACACGTTGAAATAAAGGTCGAAAGGCAATGCGCTTTAAAAAATAAAACAAAATCATAGAGCTCTAATAAATTCCCAGCATGGGTGTGGTTTGAGATCTAGATTATGTATTTCCTAATTTGGTAAGAAGTAAGTTTTTTTTAGAGAGAAGTATTTTAATGGCGATCGTTTGCTATGCGTTATGTTCACAGGTAATATTTGTACTTTGCCGCTTAAGGTCGAATTGGCTTGCCTTGCTTAGGTACAATTTTATTACTACCTACGAGAAAAACATGCATAACGTCGTATTGTAAATTTTGCAAGCCTACTTGGGACAAGTACAAGTAAATAAATGATTATTGTAATTACTAAAAGATGGCACACATGTATTACGTAGATAATATATTGCAATGCAACAGCCCTAAAATTAAAAATGTCAGGAAGACTTGACAGTGACCAGCGCGCCAAAAATGGCGGCAGTTATTAGTCTGTGCAAAATATTCGGAAGTGTTTACCAGGCCTTTTTACCTTTGCCTTGTTTGGTATCTTGTATTCATACAATGACATGAAACGAGATTTTATTTTGTGCCATACGTGTTTTCTTTTTTTACCCGCATGCCCTTTGTTTTGGTTTTAAATTAATACGTTTTATGATGCGGTTTATTATGCGTACTCCTAAAATAACTTTATGGTTATTTCACTTTTATTCCCACTTTATTAATCTCTTATTTAATTGAGAGATGGGAATCATTAATGACAATACTTAATTTTACGTCATTACTAACTGTCGCCCGCGTCTACGTCCGCGTGGAATTAAAACACAAATGTAAGTAGCCTATGTATTCTTCCAGACATCGAGATCCATTCAGCAGTGTACGCTACACTAACAAACATACATACATCCATATAAACTTTCGCATTTATAATATTAGTAAGATTATTAACTCTATGTCTTATGACATCAAGTTTCTTATCAGAGGTAATCAACATTTTTGTCATCGTGCGTTTTCGTTTAATATACAAGTTCTTTCTGAAGCATACAATGGTTAAAACACGATAACAAAAACATTTCAAAAATTAACAATACTGATCGGATTGTATGAAAGCGGACATTGTCATTGTTAGTTGACAATACGTCCGATGCGTAACGGAAGTCCATTCTAGTGAAGAGAATTGTACGTAATTCAAAAATGTTTTCAAACCAAATGTATAATGTTGTGAAATCACTAGCCTAAATGTTTCCTGCTGTATTGTTTGGTATATTTGACGTTTAAATAGAAGTACACCAATCCTGTGTACCAATAACTACAAATTAAATGTTAGTAATATTTGAAATGCGAAAGTTTAGATGGATTGTTTTACGTGAATAGATGTAATTCGGCACAGATGTACATCGTCTTAAAAAAACATATAGACTACTTAGTAAGTTTTTTGTAATTCCGCGCAAACGAAGTCGCGGGAAAAATCTAGACTTTATATAAAACATTGAGACAAACTGTCATGAAATATATGTTTTTTATTGACTATACGAGGGATTTTTTTTTAAATCAAAGTCATAAGTGTCCTGAAAACTTTCGTAGAAATAGGAAACCTCGGATAAAAGAAATGACAAGCAACTGCTAGTGTTAAAAATATAAAATACTAGCTGTTGCTCGCGACTTCGCCCGCGTGAAATTAAAAGATATAGCCTATGTTACTCACAGATAAATTACCTTTCTAACGGTGAAAGTAGTTTTTGAGTTATTTCAATAAATACAAAAATACAAATCTTGCCTCTTTATAATATTAGTATAGATGATTGCTTAAACGAAGCGTCCTAAGCCGAGCCTTGACAATAGAAGTTAGAAAGTGGATGTCCTTGAAGGTAAAAGTGATTTGATTATGGAGAAAGTACCGCGTGCCGAACAATTTTTTGGAACGGTTACAACATATCATTTGTATGACTGTCTTTCTTTTATATTAATAAATACGTTATAGCTTAAAACATATACCCGATTGTATGCCTTTAAGTTTTAGGGAATAAGTTTAAAATCAATCAAGCTATTTAGACTGCGGTCCTCTATAGAGCGAAACTATTTAAATTTCAACTAGCTATAATTGGTAAAGTACTTGATGAAATTAAAAGATATTTTGGCAATATAATTAATAAATTTCGGTATATCTACCTTCTATCTTTATCCACAACGAAGTTACAGGGCTGTCAAAAGTGTTCTGAACCGCTTCGAGAAAAAAGTGTTTGGCCGTGCTCGCCTCGGCGGGTGCACTGACAACTCGCAAAACTTCTGTAGACTAGTCCGTAGGTAACATAAGCTCGGTTAACCAATTTTGACCTATTGTAAAACAAATGCAGACTGCATTTATTTATGACTAGCTGTTCGCGTGCGGCTTCATCCGCGTGAAGTCATAAAACCTTTATTTTACTATTTACATTTGCGACATTCTCAATTGCAAATGTCAAATGCCTAAATGATAACGATGACAATTTTGCTTCTTTCATGTCGGCAGAAACTTATGGTCTCTTTCCCACATTAGAGTTTTTATCCAAAATATTTAACCCCCCAAGTTTAAAGGCGTGAAAATATATAGCCTAAAGCTTGACGTAAGTTTAGGGCTTGTTATGAAAAAAATAATTATTCAAAAATATGCTGTAATTGCTGACATCTTAGGCAACAAAGAAGTGTGTGTTTACGCTTTATTATATTAGTATAGATTTCTTTTTATTTTTTATTTATTTACACTTTGTACACAAAGAAAACAATATTTAATAAATACATTGAAAGTTGGTTGTACAGGTGAGCTTAACTCTAAAAGAGTTATCTTACTGCTAACCTTGCGATACAGATTGGTTGTTTAGCGGGTAATGAAAATGTGCACAAGTGAACACCAACACTTAAATAATAAACTTATAAATACATACACTAAATTATCTTCATATAATATATATTAACATAAATATATATACATACAAATACCAAATACATACATACATACATAATACATAAACAATATACATATTATACATTCACACAAACATAAATAGGAGAAAAGAATAAAAATAAAAATTTCCTAAACATTGTCACACAAATAATTCTCTATGACAGTAAAAAGTATGTGACAATCGGTTAGAGATATTTCACACACATCACTTTAGTGTTGTGTACCAACATGACGAGAATGACCTACTTGCTCTCATTACACACGATTTCTATTGACAGTTTTTATTAACGAGAAAGGAGGTTTGTTTAGATCTATTATTGTTTTGTTTGTGTAGTTTGTAACGCTTTAAATCATATGTTTCTGTTTGTATTTAGTTTAATTTGATATTGACTTGAAGTTATTTTTGCGAGTTAATTTACATAATCTTGTACCGTCCCGATTGACAAAGTTGAAGAAGATATGGACTTACTATAAGCAAGTAATTATTAAAAAAATAAGCAAAACGTCAAGTAATACAAAATAACAATTTAAGTATATTTAGTTGGAACTAGGTACTGGTAATTTTGATTCGTCAACGCATCATTGAAATAAAAAAGTTATAAAGTGCGTGATTCCTTATTCCAGTGTTAGGTAGCTTTATCCTTTACTAACACAATAACATAAATTAAATTAGTCAACACCATTAAACATTATAATCTTTATAAATGTTACTAAAAATTAAATAAACAACTCAGTAAATTAAGATTTGAACAACATTTTAAATGTTATTTCGCGTGTGGGTCGATTATTGTAATTGATACTCGCCCACACGACACAATAACATCCGAAAACAAATGACGATCCATTCATAATTTGTACATCTATACTAATACTAGCTTTCGCCCGCGACTCCGTCCGCGTGGAATTATAAAACAAAAGTAACCAGACTATCCTCTACATCTATGCCAAATTTCATAGCGATCCGTTCATCGGTTTAGGCTACAAACTCTAACAAACGTCCATCCATCTAAACTTTCGCATTTATATTATTAGTAAGAAGTAAGATTATAATGAGGAAAGATTTGTATTTTTGTATGTATTCGATTCACGTAGAAACTACTGGGCCGATTTCAAAATTTCTTCCACCATTAGAAAGGTAATTTATCTGTGAGTAACATAGGCTTTTTTATAATTTTTTAATTTCACGCGGGCGAAGTTGCTAGCAACAGCTAGTCTTATCTATATTTATTGATTTCATTGACATAACTTTATTGTACTGTGTATGCTTATGGTAACCATGCTAGTCCAGTGTGGGATGGTCTACATATCTTTGAATCTCTTCGTCGATATCTGCAGGTTGCAACATACATTCTTCTTCACCGTAAGAACGTCGGATAAATGTACATATGAAAATAAATAAATAAAAAAAGATAAAATTGCGTCACTGACTGTTTCACAAATTACTGAATACTTTAAAATTCTGCTTAATTAATTTAGATAGAAATCTCTCAGACGCTGTAAAAAATTGTGCATGAAATCTATTCATTTCCCAGTGAATGAACAAAAAACATACAATAGCGTACATTACTATGTTTATTGAGGAAGACACAACAATCGCAGACGGACGGACAGGGCTGTTCCGCATTTATATATACATTTATGAATACAATTATATTATTAAAACGTTAATTGTAAACATGCATCGTTTGTTCTTCGTTTAACGACCTAATGAGCTTATTTTCCTACTTCCTATATTGTTTTGAATTATAAAAATAAACACATTTTTAAATCGAAGATGAACAGAAACAGGACAAGATCACGTTAGATAACTGGTTATAAATAACCAAATAGCTAAAAAACACACAAGGAAATTAAAGTATTGTGTAACAGTAATTCTATAAAACGGTTTACATCAAATGGCATCTATTACACCCACGTTCATTAAGACTAGGATAATAAAATTCCCCAAATAGCTGTATAGCTTTGCTAGTGTATACACGTGATCTTACGAGTAACAGACAAAACATTCTACTCTAATCCTTAGGGGTCGCCGATGGAAGGCAGGGAGGCAACTGCCCCACACACTCCTGATTAATCGTAAAATGTAAAAAAATATTTATAAATTACCAGGAATAACAAATAGTAACACTATATGGTAGCCGCCTTCACTAGATGAAGATGCAAGAAAACTGAAGTTTCTAAAATTAGAACATTTTCCAATACCTTTCATAGTCATCTTGAAAAAAATAACTAACAGATATTTATTCAAGACGTGCAACACTTGTTGGCGGAGTGTGTCCAGAACAAGAAGGAGAGAGAAGCACTATTTAAGAAGTACAATCTGCTGATACCATGTTGGTGGATTTTTGTCGGCATTGGCCGAGCCACTCACGGATCTAGTGGACGAAGTCCGCAGCATGGTATTAAAGGCTATAATAATTTGTAAATATTAACTCTTTATTGTTTTTCTTTATTTTTCATTTTTTTGTATGTTTTGTTTATACTTAATATTTTGTTAGTTATTTTGTATAAGGCATTATGGGACTGACATGTTCTAATGAACCAAAGTCCCTAAAAAATAAATAGAAAAAAAACTAACGGATATTGATTTGTTAAATCCAACGCCAAGGGCAAAATGACAGTAAAGGACGAACAAAGGCAAAAATTTCAATAACAAGG
>LD688955.1:7517149-7527977 GCA_003118335.3 Papilio memnon | reverse complement strand
TTTGTTGTATTCTTCTAAAATATTTAAAAATTATAGTGTTTTGGTAATATTCAAGCACAGACGTGTCATTAAAGGTGGAAAGACTACCCAAAGGTGTAACCCACTCCTGCATACCCTTACCTAAAATCGTGTTCGTTATTGTTTCCTATACGAAAGCCAACAACCATAAAGTTCGAACAGTACTATTAAACATAGCCGGCGGTAACCTACTTATTCATTCCCATAAAATGTAGGGTAATTATATTTTTAATGTCGAAACGCGATGGTTCATTCCAAGCGGTCAGTATTACGTGAACGATCCTATAGACTCCGGTCCATTGAACACGCTTCACTGCGCTGTACTTTCACTGAACACACTTGTAACTCTTCACAACGTTGTCGCCTCTGTTTTCCATTTGTTAAAACAGTATATTTCATATATCAGACTTTAAACCTATCGATCAGTATACGATGTATGCTCTACTAGCTTTCGCCTGCGACTCCGTCCGCGTGGTGTTAAAAAAACAAAAGCAAGTAGCTTATTTGTTCTTCCTGACTATCTTCTACATCTATACCAAATTTTGTCGAGTTCGGTTCAGCAGTTTAGGCTACAAACTCTAACAAACTTCCATTCATCCATATACAGTAAGATTTAATTGTATGAAAAAGTATATTTAAATAGTTTTAAATGTCAATAATTAATAAAAGTAATTACATATTGTGTCCATTAATTCACAGACTGATGGGTAAGTTTGTTAATTATAAGACGCTACATTTTTATAGCATACATAAATCAATTGCGTCGTTTCCTTTGAAGTGACTAATGTTTATGAATTAATAAACGTATTTTCATTTTACATCCAAAACACATCAACAGTTGAACGTACTTTACCCTTTGAAAAGGTCTTCTGAATACGTCTGTTTTGTTACGAATGTTAGAATCCAAGATTGTTTGTAATAACAAAGACAAACTACGAAAGCGAATGCTACTGAGTGCGGTCATATAATGTTCATTACTAGCTGTGGCTCGCGACTTCGTCCACGTGGAAAAAATATAGCCTATGTTAATAATGTAGCTCTTTAATGGTGAAAGAATTTTTTAAATCGGCCTTGTAGTTTTTGAGTTATTTCAATACATACAAAAATACAAATATTTCCTGACTATACTAATATAATAAAGAGGAAATATTTGTATTTTTGGATTTTTATATGTATTGAAATAACTCAAAAACTACAAGCCCGATATCAAAAATTCTTTCACCATTACAGAGTTACGTTATCACTGAGTAACATAGGCTATATCTTTATTCTATTTTAAATTTCGCGCGGGCGGAGTCGCATGCAACAGCTAGTCTATATTAGTATAGATTAATACCATACTCACTATAATACTGGTCTCAATTTAGAATGATTAATCATTCACCTCGCTTACCTGTGGACAAAATACAAATTAAGAAACCGTACATTGACATTATCTTATGAAAGAAAACAACCTATCAACTAAAAATGAAAATTTAAAACTCAAAAATAGATTTAGTAGAAAGTTCTCAAACTGCACCATTATCAGTAATTACATCAAATAAGCTAAAATCATTCATCATCATCTTCCTCCTTATCCTACTCCCGTAGGGTCGGCGCAACAGGTTTTTGTCCTCCACATAACTCTATCATACGTCATCTCAGTCATCACTCCCTTCTTGATCATGTCACCTTTCACGCAATCCATCCATCTCTTTCTAAAATCATTCACCTATTTATATCGTAATTCATTCTCGTTCATTCGTCAAATGAATTACTCAGCTTCTCTGGCTTTGTTTACACAAAAAACCGGTTTTAGATCATCTACCGGCACAGACTCACTTTCCTTGCGGAATTATTATACCAATAATATAAAACGCCAACAAAAACCCCGAAGAGACGAATGTCTCGATTGAAGGTTCTCTACAGACACGTTCTGAGATTGTAAGTCACCGAACGAATATTAATACCGACTGTTTGTACAATTCCTAGGAAAATTTTATATCGAAAAATTTCAATTAATAAATTTTGATATGCTAATATTCATTGGTATATGAATTTTGCAAACTCTTTACAATTTTCCTAGGCAAATTAGAAAAGTACAGAATTCCAATCGGTGACTACAACAGCAACAAGGGTATAATAAGCACTTACTAATAAACTTTAATAAGATTAATTTCTTTCAGTACAATTAATGTACGCGGAAGGTAAAAAACTCCTTGAATTATAGGTCAATTTATAAAATCGTTATTTCTTCTCGGAACTTACATAAACACCACTTCAATTTGTTTCGTCTTTTTAAAAAAAAAAAAAATAATTTTCCATGTTTGCCATTGACACCTTACCAAACATACATCGTAATTTTTTTACATAAACTCATTAGTAGGTAAAACGACATCACCTTACTCCCCCAGAATATTATCTACGCAAAAAAGCTCTAAATGAAGTATTAGATTGCAAATTGTACGGAAAAAAATAACATGTAACAGTATTTTTCCACTTCTCTGATGAAATGGTACCAAAGTGACAATAATTTTGAAATATCAGTGCATTTTAATATACCATTTGGATGGACATTACCGCAGTAATTTGCATTGCGACGTCGGAGATCTATTGTGTTGCTACCATTCATAGTTTATTGCCTTCTACGACCAATTGAGTTGTAACTGTAAACGCAAGTACCATAGAATGGACAATTACTATTACTACTTATGAAGGCCTATAATGTAACCATTATAGTCTCAAACTCATCTATCTCGTGTCCTGTCTACAAAGTCCAGATCCGTTCCAAGTTCAAGTGTTAAATTGAAACAAACATTGGTACATCAAATTTTATTTCTTGCTTATCTATACTAATATAATAAAGCGTAAACACACACTTCTTTGTTGCCTAAGATGTCAGCAATTACAGCATATTTTTGAATAATTCTTTTTTTAATAACAAGCCTTACACTTACGTCAAGCTTTATGCTATATATTTTCACGCCTTTAAACTTACGAGGTAAATATTTTGGATAAAAACCCTAATGTAAGAAAGAGACCATACGTTCCTGCCAACATCAAGGAAACAAGATTGCCATAGTAATTGGTATTTTGACATTTGCAATTGAGATCTTGACAAATGTAAACAATAAAAAAGTTTTTATAATTACATGCGGATGAAGCCGCACGGGAACAGTTAGTTATTATTATAAATGCGAAAGTTTATTGGATGGATGGATGTTAGTTTGTAGCCTAAAAGGTTAACCAGATCTCCATGAAACTTGCCACAGATGTTGATAGTCTGAAGGATAGTCTGATATTTAATAAATTTAATATTGTATAATTACTATTGTGTTTTCCACGCAGACGGAGTCGCAGGCGAAAGCTAGTAGAACATAAATATTGCAAAAAGGAGGGTAACTATTTGTAACGGAAACATAAATTGGTAATTCATTTTTTAATAGAATATTAATTTATCATGAATTTTAAATCCACCTCTATCACATAAAAAATATTTACGCACTTACAGAGATTTTTATCGTCATTAACATGTCGACTTTAAATGTCAGCGAAGATCTGATTAGAGCGATACATTCATTGAATTATAGTTTAATAAAAAATAATTATTATAATACTTTAACATTTATATTAAAGGATGTAATAATTAATCCAGTAACCTATATAGCAATGAACCCATTAATACTTCCGCCCAAAGTAGATATTAGTCATCGTAAACACAGGACAACTACAAGCAGACGTTTCATTTATGGTAATAATAGCTGTCGCCCGCTACACCGTATGCCCAGAATTAAAAAGCAAAAGTAAGCAGCCTATGTGTTCTACCAGACTATCCTCTACATCTATGCAAAATTTTATTGAGATCTGTTCAGCCGTACAGGCGATGAACTCTAGCAAACATTCATTAATTACCTTTACTAGTCATAACATTTAAAATCCAGCTTTGCATATTTGCAAGAAATTGCTGATTAGTTTATCCTTCTTAGGGTGCCGCTTAAAACTACGCATCTTAAGAATTGTTCTTCTGTTTCTTTTGTTTTCCATGTCTAATCTTTCTCTAAACATAAAATTTCCTGTTTTAATATTTACATGGGATATAATTATTTTAAACTCAACATCAATGTCCGCGTCGTCAGATTTATCGTCGATCAGACCACAAGCGGATTCCTCCAAAATGTCAACATCGTGAGAAAGATCGCGCGTAACACCTGCCTATTGACATAAACGGGGCGAATAAATTTTTATCGCCTATTGCACTGAGTGGCTGTTGCGGTACATCTTACACGTTTGTACATCGAAGTGTCAGTGAAAGGAAGCATTAAGCTCAATACCGAGACATAAACAATTGTGAAATGCTTTATATTGGTTATTTGCAGACAATAACTTGTTTGCAGGTTAAAATAAATACTTCTCGACTTTACGAGGTCTATAACTTGCTTATTCTATTCCCAAAGTTCTGAGGTCAAAATTGTGTCTCTTTTCTGTTAAAAGGAAAACACAACGCGTTATTTGAAAACTTTATAGTTTTGGTGCTTACATTTAAAAACTTATTTGAACTTTTTTTTTCTAATGTCAGTCGTCAACGAAATTGTCATTGTCAAATCATAATAATATGGCACGCCGACAATTTCTTCATAAACTGTTTTATATTTTCGAAAAAGTGCACTGTCATGTTATGGTGTTAATTTCAACTCCTGGATTCCTTATCTTCGAAATGTCGGTGGTGAGACCTGCGTTGATTGAAATCTACAACCCCGGCATTGCCAAACAATGCCTTCACATTTTCCTTTGCATGTTCTGTTTCATCAACGTTACTGGAAATATGATGATGAGCATTTACAATGATGGGAATTTGAAAAACAAGAGACTTAAACCCACAGAAGGTGGTGATTACTGCGAATTGTGTGAGACATATCGACCGCCTAAAGCCTGGCACTGTAAAAGGTGTAACGTCTGCATTTTAAGAAGGGATCACCATTGCTTCTTCTTTTCTAGATGTATCGGATTGTACAACAGGCGATACTATCTTTTATACCTCGCATATATGCATATTACGATGATCTACTCCTCCTACTACAATTATTACTTCGTTTCATCAAAGTTTAAAGACCACGGATTCTTCCTTGCAGTGTTACGTATCTTGAATCCTGTCTTAAGATTCTTTATTCCTGAGCCAATGGCTACCAAGGATTTGTATGTGATGTTATTTCTATTCAATGTTGGTCTTATTGCCTGGTCAGCTGTCCTGTTTCGATTTCATATGAGGAATACGATACGAGGAGTCACCGCGCATGAGCATAGGGATCCTGCTAAGAATAATTGGAGAGACAATTTGATTAGTGTTTTTGGAAGGAGATGGTACTTTGCAATTGTGTGGCCTTTTGTTGATAGTCCTGTTGATGTCGAGACAATTAAGGAATAGTAGTGTTACAGAATTTATAAAAATAGCTATAATAAATTGCATTGTTGTAAGAAAAATAAAAATGTAAGTGTTCATTTTTTTATTCAATATAATCATAAATTAGCTTTAAATTTATTCAAACTAAAGACCACCGAATGATTAACATTGGCTAATTCAATTCCAAATCTTCATTGACAACTCCTGGTTCAGTACAGCAGCCTTTTAATCTTGACGAGCAAAATTATAACAAAGAATTGTGAACATTAAAGCGCAACAAACAGCCGCGTGGTGGCGCTGTTGGAGCACGTAACAGTTACGTAAGCGAGCGACGCCGCGTGGCATGCTAATAGCAGTACAGGAAGAACGCGCACGCGACTGCGTTTCCTTACACACGTACGGCTAACTTAGGTGCGAATCTAGTTAACACAAGTGATATAACTTGTCGCGCAGTAGTTATAATTTCAATTAACATAAAGTTAATTTAAAAATGACATCTTGTCACCGATTTTAATGCAATAAGTGGCACGAGAATCGAAAACTTGGTTCATCTCGTTATATGACTTGATATTAATAGAAATTGATAGAAAGGAAAGAGAACATACAAATGTTTTAAAATGTAAAGTAAATGCATATTTTGAAATCATAACAAATATTTCTATTTTAGTTCAAGTTAACCAATCCAAAGAATAAAATTTCGCTATAACATCCAGTAGTAAACCGTTAAACAATTAATTCGTCTTTGTCTAACATAATAGGTTGCAATCTACGCAGTATTATTGATCGTGCAATGCATGCGGTATGCGTTGCGGCTGTCACTCGGACCGTTATGGCCCGTTACCAACTGTTGTACTGTCTATGTTTACGTAGCTTGCTCTACTGGTATTTCTTTGTTGCTATGAAATGTTATATCTAATTTAAAATCATTATTTTATTCGCTACCACACAGAAACTGAGAATTACAACAATGTTCTACGGTCAAACACACGTTTATCATTATTATTTCTTACTCATGGTCGGAGCATTAGACACTCTACTACTATTCCGTACATCTCTCATCATCATCTTTCTCCTTATCCTACTCCCGTAGGCGCAACAGGATTTTATCCTCCACATAACTCTATCATACGTCATCTCAGTCATCACTATCTTCTTGATCATGTCACCTTTCACGCTCCATAAATCACTTTCTAGGTCTACATCTACCGGTGTACCTCAACACTATCGTTCTGTTACATGCGATTCATCCCTCCTCATAACATGCCCATACCATGCACATATTCCGTACATCTCAGCCGTCATATATTCCTCCCTTTTTATTATTACGATCCTCTTTCACTATAATTTAATGTACGTTCTATATGCAAATATTTTTCGTTTTATACGAAGCCATATTTCACGTTAAATTAACCGTTAAGCTTAGTGAAGTGAATTTAATGGTTGACCTACTGCCACAATAAAAAAGGTAATAAAAGTCTACGTTATTAAAAATCTGAACAAATAAGGTTTAATACTTAGATCCACCAACTATAAATTACTTTTGACCAGATTTGACCACGAGCACATCTTTTGTTGTCGTTGTTAAGACAGTTCGAGCTAGACTCTCTTACTCATACTAATATTATAAATGCGAAAGTTTAGATGGATAGACAGATGGATGGATGGATTGATGTTTGTTAGAGTTTGTAGTCTAAACGGATAAACAGATCTTGATGAAAGTTGGCATAGATATAGAGGATAGTCTGCAAGAACACAAAGGCTACTCACTTTTTTTTTGACGGTGTCGTGGGCGAAAGCTAGTTAATTACAAATCAATAGTAATAATTTCTTTACAAATTTTATTATTTATTTTTTGCATTCCGTTACGTCCGTTACGCTAAGTAATTCGATAATTTGCTTCATTTCCGTTGTCCGTATCATCGCATGTCAGAATATGTTTCCGTAATCGCGACCGCTCGTTTCCGTGAAGTAACACCTTCGTAATATTTACCTAATGTTTTGCTCAATTATAAACATTTCGAGGATTTTTTGTAGATTGAAATAATTTACGAAGATACCAAAAATGTTTTACTTTTGTTTTGTTTGTCGGGTTTTTTTTACGGAGTTGCATGCGAGTTACACGGTAAGTATATTTCCGACATTTTGTTTGACTTGATGTGAGTTTTTTCAATGTATTCCGTGTACGTTTTTCTCAAAGTATAACATCGGATAAAGGAGTTTCCTTACTTTTCTATGAAAAATAAAATTGTGAGAAAATAACTAAAAAATTTTTTGGAGTAATCAAAGTGTAACCAATAAAGGATGAGACACTTTAAGATCAGTATTCTATATAGAATGTCTTTAATTGTCCATAGCATTCGAAGTGTCATTTAATTCAGGCCATGAATTTTTTAACTCGATTCTCAACATCTTAACTGGAGACAATTGGTCACTGTTACGTTAAACAAAAATCATTATGAACAACAGTTATAAAACTCCCGTTATTTATCGATTCGAGAGATAAATTATATTAAATCCGCAACTACTTGGAAAGGCTATAAAATAAATTGCATATTTTGATTTATTAAGCGATTTTTCATTAAAGAAACCGAGTTTTTAGGGCAACGCCCATGAAGATGTTAATATAATGATTCAACTTTTATAGGTTTTTATTAATAAACACACATTCCTTTTTTGGTATGGACGTAAATATCGCAAAGAATTTAGATAAAAGACTGGACAATAAGGATTTGCATGACCTATAAATCCAGGTTTTTGAACGCTATATTAACTTGTAGTCTTTCAAAAGACTAATGGGTGATTTATATAAGGAGTCATTAAGCAATCGAAGTGCGAGATAATATTCGAAGTAATTTTAAAGCGTTACTTAAGTACTCAGGTATTGCGAAACGAAGACCATAGACATTTTCCATCATCTGTAAACCTTTTATTCTTTGACGTTGTCAATTAATTATGTCAAACACACTTAAGAACGTATCACGCGTCCTTCCCGTTAAGGGGTAGACTGATGTCTTTTGAAATCTGTCAATGCTTGAGTTATTCGTTGTACAAACACAAAGACCATTTAGTATAAAATTCTATGCGTACAAGTACATACTTGTAGAAAAATATGAATCGATCAATTATTTGTCCAAAGTGACAAGAATTAAAAAATCAAACAAAAAAAATGGGACCCACCTGCAAGCACTACCTTTCGGATAAAAAACAAATTTTCAAAATCGGTCCACCAGGGCCGGAGCTATCGCGTAACACACATAAAAAATAAAAATAATAATAAAAAAAAACATACAGACGACTTGAGTACCTCCTTCTTTTGGGAAGTCGGTCAAAAATATTTTAAATTCTCCTATAAAAAGGAAATTATGATTTTTCTACCATTACATAATATTTTAATTTGTATAATGGGTCATAAAAAGTTGATAGACCGCAGTATAAATTACAATTTAGTTAGAAAACTTTATTTTCCATAGCTATCATTCCAGTCGTAATACTTTTACTGCACGCAATAAAAACCACTTTCGCTTTATTACCGCATTACCGATTTAATGTAAACTTACCTAGTTTACATGCCAATTATCAAAAGATTTTCAACCTTATAGACATGTTTCCTGCACATTTATACTAGAGATATTACATTAATCAAGCAACTTTAAACTTTAAAGACTTCGTACGAAGGTATATAATCGATTAAAGTTTTATATGTAAGTTGATACATCACATTAAAGTTGATATCTGCAGTTATTTCGTAACGTGAGTATAATTTCCTTATGTGAACAGGAAACCTCATAAGTTTTGTTATGGTTACGAACGCCCTCTGATTTATCTGATACGCACTTGTTTGGTTAATTGTATACGTTTACATTGCGTTTAACAATCTTGATACTTTCACTAGGAATACATGAGCTTTACGTAATAAAGAAAATCACGTAGATATGTCAACATATTTTTGTTGTTTACTTTTAATCAAAGGGAACCATATAATTAATATTTTAACGTAGAGTTTCTCCGTTAAAACGTGATGTACCAGCTACTCGCCTACTTACATCCTTAATAACACTTACATGGCAAGGTAAAGCTGTTACCTCTACACGCTTATGGAAGTTTTGCTTCTCTTTCTCAATCATATAATACTATCTTCGAATAGATTACAACACAATCAAATATTTCTTTATTACAAGCTGTCAGATTTTTCATCAATCTAAAATATAATTACTATCATTACACAGACAATAGCCGAGTGCCATCTGTTCTGGATGGATGACTGTTGTGAAATATACCATCGAATTGACGATAGAAAAAGATCAATAGATTACATCAGAACAGAGGCGCAATTAAAACATAACTGTTTTGAAAGAATATTTATCGCGAATTTAATGCAATCTTCTTGAGATATTTGTGAGACGGTTTTTAAAAGACAAGTCGCTTTGATGTTTTATTCCTCCTCCTCCTCCTATTTATTCCACTTATAATGCGCTAAAATAACTCTACCTAAGCTGTGTTATGGTAACACAGCAGTAACCATGAAATTAATTAAAACCATGGCGATAAAATACACAATTGCATTAATATAACCGCTTGCTAGTAATTGCTACAACTCTCAAAGCCGATTTCATCTTTCAAAATAACGTAGCCGTCAAATAGTGCACGAATTCTGTCAACATTTGTAACGAAAAAAAAAATCATCCATTTCAATCCAAAACAAATCAATTTTCATACTAAATTATACCAATTGTTTTTTACTTAAGATTCATGATGACTAGAAAACTGAATTTACCTGGAAAAAAGATAAAATAATCACTATTAAATTGCGATTATTAGGAGATTGCAGTAAAATGGCCCGTTAACATTTTTTTACAATTCCAAGTAAAACCCTTGTAAATTTGATTATCCATAGATCCGTTATTCCGTTGGTTAATAACATTTTTGAATCAATTAGGAAAACCCTTCAAACATCTAATCTCTGGAGTGAAATTATCTTGCACCTAATTAATAAAAAAAAGTTCGTCAGCATTCAGCACTAACATTTTAATAAAAATCAATTAAACGAATAAAATCCTTAGCTTCAATTTCTAAATGAAGCAATTTAGAACACAGACTTCTAAAAACGTTGTCCTCGATCATGTTAAAATTAAATTCGAAAACTAATTAAAAAAACTTTATAATTTAAATGACTTGTAGCAACAGATTAGGTAACATAAAATAATTGACACTTAACCATACATTAAAAAGCAACTAAATTTGAAAAATAAACTAACCTTGCAACACAGAAATATGACTCGTGAAATATTCTCAGACGTAATTAAAGGAGCGTAAACATGTAATTTTTCGGATAATCCCCAGAAAGAGTTTTAAAATTATTATTTACACGGTAAAAAATGATATAAATATGGACAGAAAATCAATCATACTAATATTATAAACGCGAAAGTTTAG
>LD688955.1:7463758-7488826 GCA_003118335.3 Papilio memnon | reverse complement strand
AGAACCCACTCTTCTCACCTGTTAGACTTTTCTTAGCATCAAAAAGTTAATTTAAACCAATATTAAACACTCAATTCTAAGCACATTGTCCAGGGGTGGCGAACCACTGGCACTCATGTCATACATGACACACGACATAATATTTAGCACGTCAATAATCATAAAAATACAACATTTTTTCACAATGGAAATGACGTAAAATCGCAGTCGAAAATATTCGATGGGACGTCTAAGACCGCATTAAACATTTCTTTAAAAAAATGGTACCTTGATGCATAAATGTTTGCTATCCCTGACAGTCATTTGTTGTTTTTATTTATAAAACACAATTAAAAAAATGTTGTCCGACTACATAATAGATTAGTTTAATAAATGCTTCCACATAAATACCGGATTACATATTGAGTTACGATTTTCTTTTCCGATTACGTGTAGATATCCGGCCGATAGTTCAGATGTTATTCGCAGGTGGCTTCTCTACTAGTAATGTTAATATTCATGTCATCTGTTTCCAACCTCATAATCATAATATACGTACCTCGCACATTATGGAAGGGATTTGATATTGAATTCTGCAAGTTTTCAATCTTAAAAACTCAATTTTTACTGTTCGTTGGTATACATAGGAATTTAACCATTAATTGACATAATTTAGACCTAGAAAGAGATGGATTGCGGGAATAATGAACAAGATGGGAGTGATGACTGAGATGACGGATAATAGGAGTTATTTGGAGGACGAAAACCCGGTACGCCGACCCTACGGGAGTAGGACAAGGTAGGGGAGATGTTAACAATTCTAACATCGGTAGATAATTCGGCTGCTATTTAAAACCAGCTATCACAGCAGGTATCACTCACAGCATGCGTATACCTAAATTAAACACTTATCATAAACAATTGGGTAGTTCATCTTACCTGGTAGAAGAGTGCTCTGTCTATCCCTGCGATGCTCAGCATCATCAGACCTTGTGCTAATCGGTTCCGACTCCACCGTCACTTCCGAGGATACAACGTCCTCCGCGCACCAGCCATCGCCCACCAATAAAACAGCACAAACACACACCAAAGTGATCCTTAAGAACTCGCGCATCTTATTGAACATCAGTACATTACGGAATGTCATTAATGGCCATTTTTCGATCAAACGATCGATGGTACACACTTGCAATAACAAACAGTCACATTTTCGCTGTATTGCAACTCGTAAGCGCGATTCATTCAATGACACACATTGGAACGCACACAAACATCGTACGAATACGCACGTTCACTTTTACACATCGCTTTAAAAAGTGCACATAAACTTGTAATTAAGAACTAGATTAATTAAATGCGAGAGGTAACGTAATAGTTTTCGATCGTATATAAAATTGGAACGACGTTGACACGTACATCTACTGCGACGGCGGTGAAGGTACTGAGACGAGCTAGTGGGGGTTGCCCCCACTAATGCGCAAGCGCAGGCTTCAAATCAATGGACGCAGGTTATATCGAAAGTTATTGGCTGTGGCACAGCTGGTGTTTTTAAAAGAGATAAGCTATCAGTAAGCCGCGAGGCAAGCAATCGCAGTAAATGCCGTTACTTGAATTTATCACGAAAGTTTGATTCCAATAGGAATATGGCTTGTTAAGTGCATCAGATCGATGTTTTTTGTTTCTCGACATAAAAACAAATTAGATTTTAATTAAATTCTATTCAAAGCAAAGATAAACATGTTTCTGTTAGCTATATTTTAATTCATATGGCATCAGATATCCTTTCAACAAGCAACATTATATGTCAGCTTTCACAAACATAATACCAGTATGAGAAAGTAAGGCTAGATACAATTTCTTGATGTATTTGTTTCTAGTTGCTCTTAAATAAATCTCTTTCACCTTTCACATTGTTATCGTGTTACCTTTCATTCTCTCGGGCATTCTAAAATTTATCACAACTCACGCCTGTAACCCCAAGAGGTAAGCAGAGACTACTAAAAATTCCAAAATGCTTTCTATCCCTTTCAGAATTGTCTACCATGTGGCTTGCTTGAAATACAATGGTTTGTGTCCGTTGAAAAACTGTGGTTTAATCGCTCAACAATTTTAATGTATGGCATATTGAAATTAAGGCAATGAATATCGCCGAAATCAATTACGTTAATCTTGAATTTCTTCATTTTCATTTAATAAAATTAAAAATCAAAAAGCCGTCGATCGACCTTTGTTTATCTTTAAAGGGATATAATAAGAAAGACACATTATGGCGTGAATTATAAAAAGACTAGCTGTTCCCTTGCGGCTTCATCCGCGTGAAATTATAAAAACTTTAGTTTATTGTTTACATTTTTCAAATGCACAAATGACAACTAAGGTCTTTGCATTGATAATCTTGTTTCCTTGATGTTAGCAGCATCTTATGGTCTCTTTCCCACATTAGGATTTTTATCCAATTTATATTTATATTATATGTATAATATTTACCACCTAAGTTTAATAGCGTGAAAATATATAGCCTAAGTCGTAAGTGTAGGGCTTTTTATTAAAAAAAGAATTATTCAAAAATATGCTGTGATTGCTGACATCTTAGGCAACAAAGAAGTGTGTGTTTACACTTTATTATATTAAAAGTATAGATATGAAAGTCTACTTTCTGAATATTAACAGAAATACGTATTGTTAGTAAAATAATTTAAGAAAAAAAACTTCCAAAAAAATTATAGCAAATTTTTATTTTGGCATCACTCAAGAATATCAATTTACGCAAATAAAACATTTATTTCTGATAATAATTTATTCATATTATAAATACAATTAACTAATAATAAAAATTATGACACACATTAGTTTTAGTTCACATCAAAAGGTATTTATTTAATAAAAAAAATCAATAAATACCATTTAAAAAGTATGACTTAATACATTACCATGATAGCATTGATTAACTTCAAGCAAATTTTTATGATACTAGCTTTCGCCTGCGACTCCGTCCGCATGGAATTGAAAAAATAAAAATGAATAGCCTATGTGTTCTTACAGACTATCCCCTACATCTATGCCAAATTTCATTGAAATCTGTGGAGCAGTTTAGGCTACAAATTCTAACAAACATCCATCCATCTAAACTTTCGTATTTATAATATTAGTTTAAGTATGATAAGTAAGAAGTAATATTATATTTACAAGTAGACTATATTAAATGTGTCGATTATTATGAAGCAAGAGATCAACAACTTTTTTATTACAGGCCGGAATTAGTACCGATTTTAGCGCTTTGTGCAAGCAACTTTTCTAAGGCAGCATCTTTCTATGGTAAGTACTTGTGGGGTGCCTAAATGAATATGTGAGTCTATTATTCACAACATGTGGCACCCATTTATGTCTAGTGCCTTAGACGGTCGCCCTGGTGGGATTTAACCAAAGTGTTACTATAACAGCTATTCGGTGAGATCTGTTTATATTATTTAGTCTCAAAATATTTGTTTAGATGGGTGATAGTGGAGGATTTTCAATCGCTGATTCCTTGATTGATAACATGTTACAGTACTGGTTTATTTATAGTAAAAAAAAACATACTCAAGTATGTGAATCACTCAGTTGTTCTTTGTACTGATCATGTCTTACTAAATGCTTTAACAAATATTTGATGTGTGCATATTTCTTTTTGAGTCTCTTTTTCCCCCGTACCAAGTGATTCAACTTTCTTTTCCTGAATTCAGCGAGCTCTTCTAATCTTCGGACTTTACATTTTAATTGTACAACTTCCTCTGAATCGTTAGAATTTATTACTACTGTTTCTGAATTACATATTGTAGGTTCATAGTCTTGACATGCCTACAAATAAGATAGAAATGTTTAAAGTACTAAAAAGGTAAAGAAAAACATTACAATTAACTAGTAAGCAAGTGCATCTTTGCCTTGGTTGTAGTGAAGGGTGTTTCCTGTTGGGTCAATTGACCCACCAAGCGATTGACCCAATAGAACTTTTTTCCCTTTGGGTCTGTTAATTGCACAGTTTGAATCAGCTTGGTGCAAAATATCCCATAGGGAAGACCAATTCCTGGGTCAACCTGCCCAATAGGAAATACCCCAGATGAACTCTCTGAGGACCCAGTAAACCACACTTTTTCTCATGATAAAGCTGGCGTACCTTTAAAATAGTGTTTAAACTTACTGATATATTAATAGAAGGTATTGCATCTTGTGAAAGTTTCCGTAAACCACTTTCTGTCAAGTAGAAATCCTTAGTGATGAAATGTTCGGAGCATACTGCACTTGATGTAGACGACGACCAACCTACTTCCCGATTCACAGCAATCTCCCATTTTCTTTTTCTCACCTTATCCCGCGGAAACCTATGGAAAATGAATTTTCACTAACTACTTAACATTGTAAATGGACAAATTTCATTATCCATAGGCCAATTTGATTGTATTACTTAGGTATTTCATGTAAAAATCTAATAAAAAAAGGGTATTGTACAATATCCTCACCTGTGAAATGTAATTCCGTCCTTATTTTTTGATATTTTCCCTGAACAATTTCTACACCTGATAACGACACAACTTACCATTATTACTAAAGTAAAATCACTTTTCATTCAATTTCACACATGTTGAGATTTAAGATATAAAAAATAACACAAATAGCAAATACAAATATGACACTATTTTTTTTCAAGATTTTGACATTTCTCTAATTTGAAGAAACCTTGCGAAGCTATAGATTCCTGTGGTTTCGCCATTACGAATGAGGTCGTAGTTTGACCTAAAAGTAAATGTTTGATTACTTTCCAAAAATTGTCTAGTCAATTATAGATATCAAGTGGAAAACAGAATAAATTTTTAGTAGTACTTATCCATAGTAATAAGTCTACCCGTTTATAAATTGATTGCAAGGGTTAGTATTAATGAAAGTTGTGATGATAATAAATGCGAAATAAAATACTGCGAGGAATTTTACAAATCTCGTAATTTTTAATCAGCTTCCACGTTTTTCTCTCCTTATATCATTGGCGAGAGAGAGAAATGTTTGTTCTGCAGTTCAGTATACATCAAAGGATTTTTAATGCCTACCTAACCCTTTAAAATCATAAAAATACAAAAAGAACATGAGTTCTATACGTTCCATAAGAATATTATTATAACCAAAACATAATTAAATATCATTTGTCCTCGACTATACTGTGATCGACAACTTCATTATTTTTTTATTTCGGAACACCTACACTCGACCACCACGCCCATATTTCGCCGCCGGAGCCCGTTTGGACACATCTAAATTATTGGTTTCAAATATCATGCAACACCATTTATCAGAAACGCCTTTCGCATTTAGTGATGTCGCGTAAATTATTTGATCGACACTTGTTTTTTTTTACACTTTACCCTCTCTAACAAGTAGTCTAATCACTCTTCTCAATCAACGCTTGTTGCAAATTTTTATATATTATAGAGACTATGTTTGCGATTTACTCTTGGTCTAGTCTTTGTTCCCTACATTTGTTGTTATTACAATCGCAATACAAAAAAAAGCTTGGCTGCTAGCTTAATAAAATCAATTCAAAATATCTAGACAACCCTATGGTATTTCTATGTTAACTGGATATCAGAAAATTTAAAAATTAAAGAAAAATATAGTAGTTCATTAAAAATGCAACAAAGTTTCGTGGCACTATCATTTAATATTTTACCAAACGAGGCTATATAAATAACCTGCAAAATATTTTCTCCTTCACTTTTACATTCGCTATAAAAAATCACATATTAACAAAATGATAGCAAAGTTACTGGATAATTTGGAAGATCCTAAAAGACCTCTTTTCGGTCCGAATTATTGGATGTTGAGAAAAATGGGTTTAATATTACCTGATAACAAAATAGGCAAAGTCTTGTATATATTTTTGCATTTCTTTGTCACTTTCTTTGTGTTCACACAATACTTGGAGCTCCTCGTGATCCGTTCCAACTTGGACCTGGTGCTAACTAATTTGAAGATATCAATGTTGAGTATCGTTTGCGTCGTGAAAGCCAATACTTATGTATTCTGGCAGAGCAATTGGAAAGAGCTCATCGACTACATTTCCGAAGCTGATAAATACGAGAGGAATACTAGAGATCAGATTAAGAAAAGAATTATCGCCAATTACACGAAATATTGTCGTAAAGTAGTTTATTTTTATTGGCTCCTGGTATGCATGACGGTGATTACTGTGACTAATACACCATTATTAAAATATTTATCATCATCTAAATATCGTGAAGCTCTGCGTAACGGCACTGAGCCCTTTCCTCACATCTTTAGCTCATGGGTGCCATATGATAAATCCACTTCGCCAGGTTACTGGTTCACTATTCTGTACCATGCGTTGATGTGTACTTATGGGGGTGGTATAATGGCCGCTTACGATACCAGTGTGATGGTAATCATGGTTTATTTCGGTGGGAAACTTGATTTACTACGGGAGCGATGCAGACAGATTTTCGGGACCAGCGGACTTGGTGTGAGTAATCAAGAAGTAGCAGCGACTATGAAGGAACTTCACAGCATTCATGATCTTCTGATGAAGTAAGTATTAATGAAAAATGCAGCTAAGCTTTCATTTACAGTGCGTTAAAAACTTTAGCTTATTAAAAAGTACAAGTATCTGCTAATTCGGCAATATTTCGTCAGTAATTGTCATTGAGAAGTATTTGTTTCAGGTATGCGAAACTGTTCAACTCATTGCTGTCGCCCGTCATGTTCCTCTACGTAGTAATGTGCTCATCGGTGCTGTGTTTTAGTGCTTTTCAACTAACTGTACGTACATTTTAAAGCTCAACTTATACTTCATAGTATTTATGTCCTCTCTTGATTTTTGCTTTCATCTTAGACTGCTACGAACACAACACAGAAGCTGCTAATGGCTGAATATTTGATATTCGGTATTATGCAACTTTTTCTCTTCTGCTGGCACAGCAATGACGTCATCGTAAAGGTAAGTACACATTATTGCTCTCCACTCTGGCACTGATCCATAAAGCGCAAAAGGAGAACCATAGACATTTGCATTAAATTAAATTAACATTTTCGTCTCTAAACTATTATGCGGTAAAAGATATTCATGAATGTGGAGTTTACAAAAAATGAGCATGGTTTAAATCCGCAATCTTAGTAGCCAAAGCTAGGTATTTCACTTATTTCATTCCAATTCTAGAGCGGCAATGTTATGATGGGTCCATATGAAAGTGAATGGTGGACAGCGGGACCGCGGCAACGGAAGAACGTAATCCTCCTCGCAGGTCAACTGAGCCGAGTGCATACGTTTACAGCCGGGCCCTTTACAAATCTTACGCTTTCCACTTTTCTAACGGTATAGTAACCATCCAGCCATTTAAGAAACAAGGCTATTCTAAGAATATGTCAATGTTTTTAACCATTTTCTTTTTCAGATCCTTAAAGGAGCCTATAGTTATTACACATTACTTAGAAAATAAATGTATGAATAATATTCTAAGTAATCTAGTAAAATTATGTAAAGAAGTAGAGGTCTAATCTAATAGTTAAATGAAGAGTAAACACATTTAAAAAATTCAGTAGTTTTTATTTATGCGCCTGTTCTTTTTGCTTAGCAAATCTGATTTTTAGACATAAAGTATACGGTCTAAGTCTATAGGAGAGCTTGATTTGAAATACGTATGAATGTAGTGAGCTGGAAAACTCAAAGCTTGGATGGCAATGTAAAGATAAAGGAATATAAAGGGGAAACGGAAAATGCCATACTCTGTGTTTTCTTCTCTAAATGTATGTTCTTCTGTCGTAACACCTGTATTTATAATTATTCTCGGAATCTTACAAAAAGCAGAGACCACAATATGTTTGAATGCTAGTTACGAGTAGTTTTTTAGTGCAGTGTTAATTCCCGGTTAGAACAATCTTCATAAAATATGTACAAAAAGTTTATATCTGATACACAAAAATAGCTCGTACAGCAAATAATAATATTAAGAATTTAACATTTATAAAAGAGTCAATTCATATGATTACTTAAATTCTAATAGGTTTTTCATAATGTTCGACTTTACCTCAGACTGTTTCCGAGAGTAAAAAAAAAGTCTGCGTTCGTTTGACATCGTTCCTCTGTAATGGATGGAACGGAAATACTTTATTTTTACTACGTTCTACACATTGAAGCGTTTATTAACAGACTTATGAAGCTGTAGGAACTCGAACCCGAACTTAGATAAACAAATAGCGTGATCGTCTTCCGTTTGTGTTTTAATTTGGTGGTGGTTCGGATCGGTAAGCTGTAGAAAGTTCAATAAACTTGGAATGTCAAGTCTGTATCGAGAAGGCCTGTTGGTGTTAGAAATGTCATTTGAGTTTTCGTATCGGTATTATTTTTATTGAACATTTTTGTGATTTTTCTTAAGTAATTCAGTATTTTTATCGCAATTTTTATTAATATTGACATGGAAAATCAAAACACACAAGAAAGAACAGCACCTATACAGTATGTTCGAGGTTCACGTGCGTTTCGACAATTCAAAAATCCTCCACAACCTCATATGTGTATTCAAGACTCAATAAGAGACACTTCGGAGAAGTTATATATTAATGTTTTGGGATGGCAGAAAATAGCGAATCCAAAACAGTATTCGGATCCCATACCATTATACGGAGGGATGCAGGTACGTAAATTGATCGTAATAAACTTGCTCATAAAAATCGCTTAATATATTAGTTAACGGTGTAAACAAAAGTGTAAAGATAAGAAAAATTCTATCTATAAATGAAAAATAACGGTAAAATTACATTGCTACAAAAATAACTATGAAATTTGAAAAAAAAAACAACAATTATGTTACATAAAAACAAATCTATATGTGTTATGTTTTCTTCTATTGCTTTCAAAGAAATAAACTAGTAATATTTGTACCTTGTGTACAGGTTCATCAAGGGTGCGGTCCTAACAGCAACAGACCACCTCTTCTTGTTTTTGCTGTGATGGTCAATCCGGACATCTTAAAAGCAAATGGAAAGAATGCATCTAATCCTACAGTAAATATGGTTTTATACTATACAGTTAATAAACTTACATTATAATAGAAAATTAATAAGGATAGCAATTTTAAACCAAATAAATGACTTTACTCTGAGATTTTTAGAGAGTGGCTTTAAAATACCAAGAACAAATTATTAAGGGTTAGAATTCTATTCTATATTTGCATCATTTCTATGTTAAGTTCATTTTATATCTTAATGGTTTCAGGACCGAGAAGCATTGGTTAGCCTTCTTTGTGACTTTGTTGAGGCTATGAACCCTGGACTAATACTTGCTAGAAACCCTGTGATATTGAGAGACAGGGATCTTGCGGGAGAACTAAAAGATGTCTGGCTCGCTGTACAGAATAAAAGAGAACGGGAGAAAGGAATGAATCAAGATGTTATGTATAAGGTATTCATTATTATCCAAGTAGTGTTTATTTAAAACAATTTTGTATGACACATTGCATTGTATATTATTTCAATTGTAGGCTGGTTGTAAAGGCGTAACCAGAATGACTTAGGATAATTCAAGATAAGTCTTTCTCGAAGGCTGTAGACACATTTGCAGTTCCTCTATTTTTGTGGACGTCCATAAGCATTGATGAGTACCTTGTAGTAACACCCTTCTCTTGTAAAAAAGGAATGTCCTACATCTCTTTTTTTTGCAGAGTTTCTTCTCCGTACTCTTATACATATGTAATTGTTTTTTGGCCAGTTTATTGTTGTAGTTAACACAATTCTAACAAGCTTATTTTAAACAATAATTGATGTAATGTTATTAAATTCTAGGTATACGATATTGATGGTATAGGCAATGATGACATTAATGAAGATGATAAATCAAATTCTAGAAGTAACAGGCAGTATGACAGTGGATCTCCAAATAGAAACCATCAGAATGATAAGAAAAACACAGTGAAATCATCAAAACAAATTTTGCTTAATGCCGGACAGAAATCTGAATTCGACTCCGGAATGAACAACTGTCAGCTCAATCAAAATCAATCGCACAGAGACAATAAAACTGGCAACACTGACTCCGATACCACATATTGTACACCAGTTTACGGGCAAATAGTTTCAAGTAGAGAAAACCACAATCAGATCAATGAAATTCAACAAAAATTCGCCTCAAACGAACCAACTAAACCTTCAAGTTCGTACAGAAAAGATTGGAACCCAACTCATGGGAAGACTGAAAATTGGAACGAACCGAAACGTAATATAATAAAACATACAGACGATTTGAAAAAACAAAAGTGTCCAAAAACTGATAAAGCCAACAAACAAATGAGTAATGGGAAACATTACGACTTCTTCCCTGTGTTTGACAATAAAGCCAGCGATTTAGAATTGGAGAAAGAAAGTGCAGTCGGAGAATGTTTAAATAAAAAAATGGATGAAGATAACAATTCTAAAATAATACTAGACCCAATGCAGAAATTAGTTCTGCATTCGACTGATAATATGTGATAATAAAGTGCTCTCGGCTCATTTAGCTAATAATTAAAGCTTTTACGAGTTTTGTATGGCAATTGTCGGATTGGTACGTATTTGCTTATGGTAATTAGTATTTGTACGATATTGAACACTAGACCTAGGAGAGGACGATTTATTTATGTGCAAAACGAGATAAACCTTTCTAACTCTACACACTTCCCCAATCTTATTTGATTTTTTTAAGCATTACCTAAATTCAGATTTTTAAATATCTAACCATGGATCCATTTTATACAATCCAAGCTCCCGTGTGTTTACGTGTATAAAACTTTCATTTGCAAATGTCAAGTTTCAATTACATAAATGACAATAAAGATTCTTGCTTTTGGCTAAGAATTAAAATAACCATGGCAACCATTTGTTGTAGCTATTGACTTGTAATTTTTGTCCCCATATCGCAGAGTAATTTTTTCAATTTACCACATAAGTTTAATGGCTTCCTAATAGCCTATCTATATTTTTTAATTTCAAAGAAATATTACAGATTTGATGTCTTGTTTTGTCTTCTTGTCTTATGTTAATAGTTTTAGTGTTCAATGTGAGGCAATGTGTAATATATTAAAAGAGTGAATAATTACGACTAGTCAAATTAATCTGGACATAGTTTAAACAATAGAATTATTTTTGAATGTTGGTATTGAAGTCTTGCGACCGGTAGTGATAGCGGAGGTAAACTCATTTTGACCAAGTTTGTAAAACTTTTCGATAGTAACTTTGCGACATTAAGAGCAATGCCACACGAACGTTGCGGATAGAAGTCTCTTTATGTAGATTATAAAAATGAATGTCCAATGAATGATGTCATAAAAACAATGAACTCAGTCTCAGTTAAAATCGCTGCGATTACGTAACACTCGTGTGGCGTCACTCTTCGGTGCGTTTCGTTTCACGATGTTTAAAATTTAAAGTGTGTTTTTATGCAAAATACTTGATGAATTTGTGTGTAGTGTGAATGAATATATTATATACGGTTGTGTATTTTTTCCTAATGTTTTATAGTGAGTTTGTCCTGATATCGGGACACGTCAACTCTCTTTTGCATTTGTTATGAATGTAGTATTGATAACTTTTGTATATTGCTATATTTTTCATTGTTGCCAATTTAAATTCAAATATAAAAGAAAATAATGTTCATTGCTCATGTTAAATCCTAAATTAATAAAATGTTTAGTATTTTAAGAGCTTTCTTGTACAATGGCTGCATTCTACAAAAAGGTGCTATTTACGTTATTTATTTTCGTCTTATATTTTTTTAACATAGAAATTCAATTGTTATGAATTAAAAAATAACCGAAAACTCTAACCTCAAGACTATTTTTACCCTCGATAATATATTATTAAAGAATGCAGCCACATTAAGCAAATGAGCAACTATTCGAAAATGTTACAAAAAAATAATTTAAATTTTACTCCAATATCACCTCAACAAAATGTCTCAACACTGCCATGAGATGCTATGAACCTCATACTCACTTTTAATGATTTTATTGCACTTAAGTTACATACAAATGCATAGACAAGCCAGTAGACATGTGTAAATCAGCTCTGAACTGTTGGACTGCAGCTCAACGACTACTTTAGCAGCTCACGGCTCAATATTATGTATAACTATGAGATCTAATGAACTGCGAACTGTCTAGTGATTCGTAACTCATATATCTGTGAGCTGGTTCGCTGATTCACTCATACATACTGCAAGCTGAGCTATAGGTTATCAATTTTACAAGTCAGACAATATCAGTTGTTTGAAATTCAGATGCGGTCTGAAGGTCATTTGGTAGAAATATAAAGAGAAAAGGGCATGAATTGTATTGTTTTTTTTTAAATGTATGTTAAAGACAAATCTAATCAGTCTGAATGATATTCCTTATTCAATATAGAAAATATTAATGTTTTACAACAAAGTATGTTTGTAGAGCTTGTCTATGTATAAATATAGTAACTAATGTAAGAAGTTTTTAACTCTATATGTACGTAACTTATAAAGTGATATGGTTATATAAATTTTTATAATGTTGAATAAAACCCGGTCTTTGATATACCTTTATGTTAATTCTCATTGTGCAATCTTGGTTCTTATTGTTAACAATATTTGCTAGAGCTACATTTTAATAGATTATTAATAGATTACTTTGTATAACATGTGTTAGAAACCTCGAATAAAAACGGAACAATTCTGAACGATTTTATTGATGTATAAGAGTTTTTAAGTTATTTACAACACTTATTTGTTATACAATTATTCCATTAGTATTGCATTTATTTTAAAATCGTGTATATTTTTTGAAGTTATATGCTTTTAATTATTTTTAAAGAATAGTATTTTTAAGTTTTAGATTTTACCAGTTTTGTATTCGCTATGATGCCTACGCTATCTGTAATGTTCCTTTGCCGTTTAATACTTTAGTTTTAGACGTTCTAGGTAGATATAGTTCGTACAATTTGATTAGTTTTCTGTTGAAAAATTGTTCATATGGAAAAGTTGATGTTAGACCGGATCTTTTATAACTGTTAGTTGTAAATTTAGACAGTCTGTTAAATTTCATACATTGTACTATAAAATAAAATGAAAATCAACTATCGGATCTCTTGTTTACAGTATTTAAAATTACATGTAATTTACAAGACTGGTTTCTGTTGTTTTATTGTTTAAGAAATAATGAACCATATGCAGTGACCATGTGTCACCATTACATTAATTCAGAAGAAAGCTAATGTTGAAGAGCAAAATTCATAAAAAAATCATAAACTTCTAATTGGAGACTTATTACCCTTAATAACCGTAACTCTTAGATTTGGGGTCAACGTATTAACATCTTTAGTTAAAGTAATTTTGTATTAGTTGATTCGAATAAATTATTGAACATTAATTTGACTTCATGAATTTAAAAATTAAAACGAATGTTTATTAAAATGCTTAAAAACTAACACGTATAAAAATTCTTCGAATGTGGCAAAAAGTTTAAAATGTTTTAACCTTAAAAAATGACATGGCTGTTCCCGCCTTTTTTGACGTCAAAGTCAAACTTAACGTTTGAACAAATTAAAATCAAACGAACGATTTTTATGAAAACTGCGTCATTGTGTTTTTACATATTCGAGAATTAAGTGAAGAAAATATACACATTTTACTTAATATTATTATAAAATTGATTAAGACAATATAGAAATGTCTGGTCGCAGTGCCGAACGTAAGTAAAACACAAAAAAATTGGTATAAACCACAAACTTCGTAACTTTAGATTCTATTTATGTATATTTTTCACTAATTAAAGCAAATTAAGGTAAAATCGAACCGAAGTTTAGTGTTTCTTATACTTACTAACTGTTTGTTTGTTTCATTCTACTTTGAACATAACAGTAGTTTGGTATTTACAAAGTTAAGTTTATTGTTTTAGGTGTCAAAAAGCGCGCTAAAGCAAAATCGCGTAGCGCCCGTGCTGGAGTTAACTTTCCTGTAGGGCGAATTCATAGAATTCTTCGTAAAGGAAATTATGCAAAACGTATCGGATGTGGATCGGCAGTTTATTTATCAGCTGCTTTGGAATATTTAGCAGCTGAAATATTGGAATTGGCTGGGAAAGCTGCAACTGATAATGGCAAATCAAGGTACTTAAATTAATAATATTTTATCAAACAACTCCATACAATTTACTAGGTTTATACAGTACTTTGAATATTGCTATGCTGAATTGACAAATATTTATTAATACTTCTAAAATTAGCCTTATGAATAAAGCTTAGCACAATAACCAAGTTAGAAACATTTGTTATGAGTAAAATGTAACTAAAACACTGTTTATGTGGATCTATATATCTTTATTGTTAAATGAAATGAGCCAGGTGAAAAACCAGCTGGGGTGGGTAAGTCCCTGTTTCGTTGACCTGGTTTTCTTATGCCACACTTGTATCTGTGTTCGTTTGAAGTGATGAACAAGTAGCCACTGGAATTCAAATGATGTTATTTGTTTTTTCTTACTCTTTGAGTGTGCACTAATTTTTGCAGAATCTTACCGCGCCACATTCTCTTAGCAGTGAAGAATGATGACGAGTTAAATAAAATGTTGGAAGGGGTAACAATATCTCAAGGAGGTGTTATGCCGCAAATACACCAACAGTTACTGCCTAAGAAAACTGCTATCAAAACTAAAACATCTGGAAATTCACAGGAGTATTGAAAATAAATAATTTAGTTTTTTTAATTATTAATACTATGAGATAAACATTTGCAATGAGAAAAGACTCAAATACCTTAAGAGACACTGCAGATAACAAACATTTTATCAGCCGATAGCTTTGTTGGGCGCATGATTAGTGTAAATGTATGGAAGTGAATATTATATTAATTTTGTTAAATATGATTTTGTACAATTAACTTGACTGATCATATGTGTTGTGCATCATTGTGGAGAATTTGAATTGATGTTTCAGATATTGTTAAATATGAATTCCAATAAGTTTCTGGCTGATCTTTTGTAAACAAAGTTTGAAAAACATGTTTTAGTATTTAAGGAATCATGAAAAATTTATGTTATTTGTTGTAATGTAAAATACTAAAACTGAGAGATAAAATCTTTTATGTTAAGGCTACTGTCATTGCTGTGTTCATTCATAACACTTTATTTCAACATTTTTTTTACTTTTTTCTTTAGCTTGATTTCTTGATCTTATTACTTTAATTTTTGTTGTGTAATTAAATTAATCTAGCCTATTTTTTCTATTTCTGTGTGTAATGTCTGGTTATAAAGTACTTTTGACTATCTTTTGTCAGTAAAAAATACAAAAGTGCCTCTTGTTGTGTAAGTAACTTGAAACTGTAGTGTACAATTATACCAAGCATGATTACAAAGGCGAATGCTGGGTTTAATTACTGTAGAAATAAAAATAAAAATGTATTTTGGATGTGGGCTTTTATTGAACTGCAATTTTTAAAGCATCCTGGATATTTAGTGTTGCCTGAAATTATAAATATACCTAAATATCCGGCAAACACTGGTAGACTTGAAGTTCAATTTTTTTTAAACTTAATATGCTATGCTATACACAAATTTAGAATAACGACCTTTACATATTCTTTCCTATACTTAGTCGATGAGCTAGATTAGGTCTAAAGACGGCAGGTACAGTAAAACGGTTTTTTCAAAGTACTTTTTTAGGAAGTAGGATTTTATTAAACGGACTAAAATGTATTCAAGAATAAAAATAGGGAGATTTGACTCGTTATCTGGCAATATTAGTTGCTGTAATTCTGTCAATGTGTTGTTTTTTAATATTGTATTTGAAATGTAAAAAAAGTGTAAGATTACTGTTATAGTATAAGCATATTTGACTAAATTATTAAACATTTTATTAAGAACAAAAATTATTGACAACTTTTATTGCGAAATTGTGTCTTTGCCGGCTGATTTGAGTTTGAGGTTAACTTGGTATTTGTTGCAAAATGAATAACAACTGGAACGTAAATAATAGTGACCGCAGGGGATGGGGACAGAGAGGAAGGGGACGGAGAAGGGGAGCGGGTGGTTCGTGGCCGAGAAATGACACTCGTGATCAACAACAGGAATGGACTCAAAATCGTGGCTTTCGCGGTGGAAGAGGCGCATTTGGTAAAACATGGAATAAAAAGCCATTCAGAGATAGCCCAGGTAAGAGGCTGTCGGAGGATGAGATTGGTGTGACAGAATACATGAGTGACCATAAAGGATTCAATGGTATTATCAAATGTAGGTAAGGTATTTTGAGACTTGTTTTAAATTTTCATTTAAAATTGTAACTTTGTGACATTACTTGTCATTATCATTTGGCTTACATATGTCGCCAATGGCTTAAAAATTTATAATGCATAGTGAGATTATTACTTATAGTATTATCTATTTTTAATGGTTAATTTAACTTACATTATGTCTACATTAACTGTAGATATTCAGACTTCCAAGTATCAGAGATAAATGAAAATGGAGAGATAGCAAAGCTCACAGATATGACACCACCTGAACCACCCGCAGAAGAGAAAATTGAAGAGGATGAGGAGTTATTCCTATCAAAATATAACCTGGAGATCCTGCCAATGGAGACTTGGGATCGTATCAATACTCTCATTGTCAATCCACCAACAAATGAGAATGTTGAGGTGAATGAATCCGTTTTATATTATTTGTATTAATTTTGACTAGGAAACTATAATTAAAAGTACCAAGAGTGTAGGATATGGACATGTCTTATGTATTTCAGGTTGATGTGACGGGTATGTCAAAGGAGGAAAGAACAAAAATTCACGATGCAGTGAAAAAGGCATTTGGAGCTAGCATAGTCAGCAGTACTATCACTATTAGAGAAAAAAAGGTTGTGAGATTTGAGAAATTTCAGAAAGGAGGTTAGTTTTCAGTAAAAAAAATAAATACACACTTAAACTTGGATAAGTAAGAAACATTTATAAGTGAGAAACTTGGATTAGAGGAAACCCGTGTTAGCGAGAAGAATCTCACTGTCCTTTGAATTATTGCCGAACCAGGTTTGATTGTATATAGCTGTTTTATTTGCCATTTAATGATTTTTATTTCTCCAGTGCGTAGAGACCACAGAGTGAAATGGTTATGGCCAGGGGAATATGTACATTTTATCCTACACAAAGAGAACTGTGATACGATGGAAGCCGCAATGAGGATTGCTGAGAAATTGCAATTGAAGTAAGTGTGAATAAGCTATTCTCTGATGTTGCGAATTTTTCTCATAAGATGATTGTGTCGGGCAAATTCTTAGCACAGAATGTGTTAACTGTATTAATTTTTATACTAAACTCTACAAATTATTTATATTACATTCATAGTAATGATTTAAATCACGTTTTTTTTAATTGATGTTGATCCCAAAGGTGCTATTTTTGCGATTTGATAAAATGTTTGTTTAATCGTACTTGGGTGGATGGATGAATGTATCATACTTTATATTAGGGTTGTAACGGAGGTTATTTTAACGGAAGCGGATGCGGATGCGGATGCGGAAGCGAAGGACATCACCTCTGCAGAAGCAGAGGTTAACGGAAGCGGAAGCGAAGGTCAATAATAAAACATTAATTGCGATTTATTAAATAAATATAAACTAAAACTACGTTAATTCAAAAGGCGCGGCCGCGACCTGCTTATAGATGTGCATGGTTCTATTGGTACCCGGCAATTGTTTTAAATAAAAATTTGGCAACACACTAATAACAATCCAATCTCTACGACAAACGCGCGTATGAGCCGAAAATGTGAACTGAGTTGATCGAGCAATTCCGCGCGGGCCGCATAAACCATACCTAGTCGCTCCTCTCGCGTTAACGACGTAAATTAACCTCCGTTATAAATCCGCATAAGAAATAACGGAAGCGGAAGCAGATGCGGAGGTATCATTTCTTGCGGAAGTTCCGCACTTGCGGATGCGGAAGCGGAGGTCCGTTACAACCCTTCTTTATATCTCCAAAACGGATAAATGGATCTTGATGAAATTAGACAATAGTTTTCTTAATTTGGTGCGAAGTCGCGAAGAAAGGCTACTAAAACTCTAATAAAACACCTTTTTACAAATACTGTCAAATTTATTATCTAATTTCCAGTATAAAATCAACAATGTTGGGCTACGCCGGTACAAAAGACCGCCGCGCGAAGACGACGCAGTGGTTCAGTCTGCGCAAAATAGACCCTAAGAAGATAGCAGCGGCCGGGAAAGACCTCAGAGATATGTATCTCGGCAACTACACATTTAAAAACTATAACCTCAAACTCGGCATGCTTAAGGGAAACAGGTGAGTTTATATTTATAGTTTACTTTATTAATTGACTAGCTGTTCGCGTGCGGCTTCATCCGCGTGAAATTATAAAAACTTTATTTCATTGTTTACCTACATTTGTCAAATTATCAATTGCAAATGTCAAAATGACATGACATGATGACAAACCATGGCAATTTTGCTTCCTTGATGTTGGCAGCAACTTATGATCTCTTTCCCACATTAGGGTATTTATCCACAATACTTACCCCCTAAGTTTCATGGCGTGAAAATATATAGCCAAAAGCGTGACGTAAGTGTAGCGCCTTTTATTAATAAAATAATTATTTAAAAATATCCTGTTATTGCTGACATTATAGGCAACAAAGAAGTGTGTGTTTACGCTTTATTATATTAGTATAGATAATTAATGAGAAACTTTGAACTACATAACTAAATTTCTATTAGTGATATTTCCTTAAATTATTTAAAGATTCCATTAGCAATAGAAAAAAATGTTTTGTTTGAGGATGTTATGATTTATAACACATTTTTTTTAAATGATGTAAAATTCGCATCTATCTCTAAGACTGAATATACAGTAATCATATCATCAATAAATTAATTCCATTAATGAAAACTACTTAGTGGGTGAAATATCCACTTTTGTGTCCCCTCTGTTGATTCATTTGAGTATGGCTCACCCCTTAGGGTAGGGTCCGAGCACTTCATATAGTGAGTTGAAGAATGTATATCTGGGCAGCAATAATTTCGCTATTTAGGCGAATTCCAATGGCCTCATATAGATAAGTATCAATCGGGTGCAGGTTCCGTATAGCGTTGCGCAATGTGATAGCGCCCGAGGAGGAGATAGGTGAGGCGTGCTCGCAGCTGCGTACCCGCGGCTTCGTCAACTACTACGGGCTGCAGCGCTTCGGCACGCGTGTAGACATGCCAACCTACCAGGTCGGCCGCTGTCTGTTGCAGAGCAACTTCAGGGAGGTCACTATGCACTATTTTAGTAGATTTTTGTTAATTTACTAATATTTCCTTTAACTATTTCAACTAAGCTTGTGCTAGGACGGTACACTGTACAAAAATTTTGTGCTAGGACGGGTGGCGAACCTTTAATTTTAAACCTTTAATTAGTGAAGTATTAGACATGCCATCAAATAATTTTGACTAATTATTACGACAATTCCAAGGTGCATGGTAATGATCGCGTTCGCTTTTTATATAATACCTTCTTCATAATTTTTCGTAGTGTTTTTATGGTCATTGATGTGCCCAAAAAATTTTGTGTGCCATTAGTTCGCCATTCCTGTGCTAGGACATGGTTCACGACAATAGTCGAATAGCAAGATTCGAACCCTCGACCGCAAAGACGGTAGTCCGTACCCCAAACTATTAGGTTATTGGCGCCTATATACTCTACATTCTGAGAAATATACTGTTATAAGACCATATATAATTCATTATTCTTTTATAATATTCAGGCAATAAACTACATAATACAAGAGGGGGAGGGCGCGGGCGGCGCGGGCCGCGTGCAGCGCGCCTTCACACAAAACCCGCGCGACCTGCTCGGCGCGCTGCACCAGGTCAGTACATCTCTGTCTACCCTACACTGTACCAAATGAGCAATCTAACAAACTCTCTAAAAGTACCGATATAAGAATATATATCTAACTAGCTTTTGCTCTCTTATTCCGTGGGGGATTCACAAAAAGAGTATTCTATTTGTTCTTCCAGACTGTTCTATATTTGTGCTAAATTTCATCGAGATTCATTAAGCCATTTTCGAGATACATAGTAACAATGATTGTCCATACAAACTTTCATCAAACATCGTACAAATTAGCCCTTATTTAAACACATCATAGATCATCATCAACTTGCCCTTATCCCTTACGGAGGGTCGGCACAGTATGTGCTACTCTTCCATACATAGCCGTCATATCTGAATCCACTCCCTTCTTAAGCATATCCTCTTTCACACAATCCATCCATACTTTCTTCGGTCTTCCTCTTCCTTTGTAGCCATCCACATTCATTCTTAACACTTTCTGGTTTATGTCCCCATCGTTAAACGCATCATAGATACCTGCACAAAAGCGGAGGTTCCAATACAAATTGTACAGGATGGGAGAGTTTATAATGCCCGGTTCACACTTAGGCACTCCAGTTGGAGAGATGCGACGGCCAGTCGTAGATTGTAAGGACCCCACAGGTGCGATCCGCTCATATGTTATTCACTTATATGGAACATTCCAGTTGCCGCGAAACCAGCGAATGTTGTACCTCCACTCGTACCAGTCGCTGGTGTGGAACCGTTGCGTGTCGCGCAGACTGCAGCAGCTTGGTTCGCAACCCGCGCCCGGCGACCTCGTGCTGGATACCCTGCATCCTCTTCACAGACACCACGGTAATACTCTAACACACACTAACAGACTCCCTTAGGGTACATTTACAGTTACACTTGGAAAATGCTTAAATAGCCCGCTTAATATCTTCGCTCTGTGGGGTTCGCCCGGTGCAATACCACGACCACACAGAAGACAGGCGTGAAGTGGGAGCAATTCCGCGTACAGTCTGATGAGTGTGCCGGAGGCCTAATGTAAATTCTTTTCCCCATCCATCCATCTGTTAAGAGGTAAGGATGAGAAGGGAATGTGGATTTGACGGTGGAGTAGACGCATAGGACAGGGAAATATCCTCTTTATGTGCGATTCCCCTGTCGATTAAAGGTAGGAACCATATCTACAGTTGCAAATGTCTGTAGACAGCGGTCAGAAATGTAGTGGGCGCTCGCACGTCTGCCATTTATCTATATCTATACTAATGTTATAAAGAGGAACAATTTGTATTTTTGTATTTTTGTTTGTATTGAAATAACTTAAAAACTACTTGGTCGATTTCAAATATTCTTTCACCATTAAAAAGCTATCTTAAATCTTAGTAATATGGGACTTACTACCTAAACGACTATTCAAGTAACGATTTGTTTATAGATAAGTTAACAAATAGTATTAAATTTTATAATTCTTATTCCACAGAAGAGGAAGGCGATTTATCAGACGATGAGAAAGAAAACAACAAAACAACCGGCGAAAGCGACAGTACTACAAAAACTAATTCTGCACAAACTACACAAAACAATTCCGTACAGGCTACAGAAAACAATTCCGTACAGGCTACAGAGAACAATTCCGTACAGGCTACAGATAGTTCCGTACAGGCTACAGAAATAGAAGAGAATAAAGATAAAAGTAAGGAACAAGGGAAAAATCAACCAAAACCGAAGATCCCAGTTAAAGTTCTAACAGAAGAAGATATAGCAAGCGGTCGATATACAATATTCGACATAGTGATGCCCATACCCGGACATAATGTGGAATATCCTCCCAACATGTTGGAATATTACAAAGAGCTGGTAGAAGAAGACAATCTGACGTTAGATATGAAACATAAAGTCAAGTAAGTCTTATAAGTTACTTAAACCAGACTATTTAGATGGGGTAATATCGATTTAGTTCATGAAAGTCTATCAAATATTTAGAATCGTAATTTAATTAACCTAAAGTGTAGAGCTAGCTTTCGCCCGCGACTCCGTCCGCGTGGTGTTAAAAAAAAACAAAAATTAGTATCCTATGTGTTCTTCCAGATTATACTCTACGTCTATATCAAATTTCATCGAGATCCATTCAGCCGTTTCGGCAACAAACTCTAATAAACATCCATCCATCTAAACATTCGCATTTATAATATTAGTAAGATTAGTAAGATTTATATTTTCTGATTATTTTCTGTATGACATTTTGTTACATTTAAAAAAAAATAGATATCATGGTTAAGTATATAGAAGTACATGTGTGGTACCTATATCACGACCGAATACAAAAACGACATTTAAATATGTAACAGCACAACTGTAAGACCACGTTTAAATTCCCAATTACCATTGAAAATTTGACGTCTGTTAGATTGTAAGCGCTTATGGGAAGAAGACGCGAAGAATTAAATATTAGGTCATTAGAATATAAAGTGTTAAAGTGTTATTTCTCGCTAAAAGTTTCTACATGTATTTTATATAGGGCATATTCTCTATCGGGTGCGTACCGGCACATAGTAGTACGTCCCGAGGAGTTAGAGTGGCGCTGCGTGCGCTACGACCGCCCCGACTGCGACCTGCTGCTGTCCGATTTGCAGGAGCTGCGTGGACATAACGAAACTGGCATTGATGAAGGTCAGTTGACATTGACAAGTAATCATTAGTTGGTGTAATCATTGGTTCATTCATTTCATCATTGTTTGGTGTGATCATTTGTTCGTGTGATAATTGGTGTAACTGTTTTTGTAGTAAATGATTGGTGTAATCATTTGTTGGTGTAATCATTTGTTGGTGTAATCATTTGTTGGTGTAATCATTTGTTGGTGTAATCATTAGTTGGTGTAATCATTTGTTGGTGAATCATTTGTTGGTGTAATCATTGGTTGGTGTAATCATTTGTTGGTGTAATCATTGGTTGGTGTAATCATTTGTTGGTGTAATCATTAGTTGGTGTGATCATTGGTTGGTGTGAGAATTGTTTGACGTGATAATTCTTTGATTAAATCATTGTTTCGTGTAATAATTATTTGGTCCAATAATTGTTTGAAGTGAATATACATGAGTAGATGTATGAATGTGAATAAAATAAGACGTTAGGGTTATAGGAATATTGATTAGTGTATTAAATTCTGAGTGCAATAATTATTTTTGTAGTAATCATATAATGTAATTGTAAAATGGTGAAGACCCATATTGATATTGTTTCTTATTGCTAAAACTAAAAAAATATTTTTACGTCGCTATGATAAAATTTTAGAAAATAAATATTAAAAAGTATTAATAATTTATGTTCTTCCAGATGGAAAATTCAAGGCTTGTTTGTTGACGATAACGTTACCGGCGAGTTCGTATGCCACTATGGCACTACGAGAACTACTCAAAGTTGACACCTCTAATGACAACCAAGCGTTACAGAACAACTATTTTAAGACCGAGATAGAGGTCAAGAGTGAAACAGAAGAGAATAAGGAAGGAGCTGATAGTGTAAGGAAGCAGGATGTAGAAGATAAATCTCATGTAAACGACAGTAATAGAGGTGAAAAGAGGAAAATAGAAGAAGAGACGGAAGTAGATGTTAAGAAAAAGAAAGAAGATATTGAGAATGATAAATAAATGTCATTACGATTTTATTTGAGTTTTATTTTTACTTTTAACGAAACAAGTTTGATAACATTTGAAATAAAATTTAAGTAATTTTATATTTGGTATATTATTTACATTATGATTAACACATTCTTACTGGAATTTAATAAAAATTACTGTTAAATGATAAAAAAAAATAATGACAATTATAGCAAGTAACGTAATAAAGGTTGAAAATAAATTACCAATTTTTCTTTTCACTTATTTTAACAAACGTTTTACGTAACAACAGACAAACAAGGAAGCAGATTTTTAAATAGTTATTTAAACAAATTTAAAATCAAATCTCGTGTCGGAGGCCAAGACCAACTTTGGGTCGCTGCGCCAACGAAGTAAGTAAAATCAATCAAACAATATTATTATACTATGCATAACTTCATCTTAATGAATACCGAGGAAAAACATTTTTCTGTAAACTAATACAAAATGGCCAACTCCCGCCAAGGTCAAACATTTGTCCGCCATCTTGTTCCAACGTTCCAACACGTTTGGCGGCGTGTGTCGCGACGTGCGCGCGCAGCTCGCCCGGCGTGGGGAACGAGCGCGGACACCACGGGCATTTGTGTGGCTTGTTCTGGAAAACGAAAGATTTTATGGTCAGAGCGAAAGGATTTGTTCGTATGAGGATGTTAATGTAGATTTGAGTGAAACTATTGTAAACTTTTAAGTTAAGTAAGCATTTTTTCTAGAAGGTTTTGATTTAAAATTAAAATTTGAATGATTAAGCTCTACGAGACTTTTTAAACAGATGGTCAATAGCGCTCTGATTGGACAGTCAACTGGCAGAGTTTTAACGCTAACAGGCGCCAGTTAGTGTTACTTGTCGCAACTGTGCTGACCAAGTGTGAACCGGGCATAAAGAGATGGAAATTACCTTAGTATGCGTCATTCGATGATAGTAAAGGTTCGAGCTGGCTGTGAAACATTTACCGCATTCCGGGCACTTGTGCGGTTTCTCACCTGAAAAGATTATTAAGAAGAAAGTTAATAATACTCAAATTTTATTAAAATGTTATTTTGTACTTTAATCAAAGTTAAACAGTAGTCTGTCATTCAAATTAAATTTCATCAATAAATCGAATCTCCAACCAAGTAATTTTAGGTTACTTTTTAACATTTACCTGTGTGTATCCTCCTATGTGTGTTGAGGGAACTGGACGTGCTGAAACCTTTGCTGCACACGCTGCACACGTGTGGTTTCTCACCTATAACGATAGCTATATTAGTATTTAGTTATGTCAGTAGGTGTCATGTTTTCCGGCTTTTAATTTGGCACATCGGGAACAAGAATTCTTGCCAGAGATAATTGTCGGTTATTATACAAAATACGAAAGTACTCGAATAGAATAAAGGGGAAAATTTACAAGACCGTCGTAAGACCTGTCATGATGTATGGATCTGAATGTTGGGAAGTAAAAGGGACGGATGAAAGGAGACTACATGTGGCAGAAATGCGAATGTTAAGATGGATGTGTGGACGTGTAATACGATTGGATAAGATACGAAATGAGTATATTAGAGGAAGTTTGAGAGTAGCACCAGTGGTAGAGAAGGTAAG
>LD688955.1:7444141-7458006 GCA_003118335.3 Papilio memnon | reverse complement strand
GGAAATGAGGTCGATGACAAACATTTTTTTTAATCTCTCAAAGCGTATATGTTTTTAAACGAGCAAAGAATATATGATGTTGTTTTCGTGAGATGGGGAGTTGAGGCCTCGCACGCAATTCTTTCAATTTGATCATGTTTATTTAAATGGGGTTTGTTACAGTCTGTGTAGCGACGGAGACGTTTTAATATGTACCGAGACACTCTTATTATCTTGTCGGGGATACTGTTTCCAATTACACACGTCATTTTTGTGTTAGGCATTAGAGACAATTAAGTTTCAAGCATGACTGGTTGTGGTATAAAAATTACTTAAATCATCCAAGTTGAAGGAGATATTCATAATTCTGTAATAATTTTGTATCTTGAACTCCTTGCTTGATTACTTATTAAGTGATATGTCTTGAAGTGTTACTCAGGTACATTCTGTCGGAGTTTTCGTAGTTTTGGAGCAAACGGTACATCCAAAATAGTGACGCGACCGCTGCCAAAGACATCCAAATTTGCAGATGCATTGCCTACCTTTCATCAACAGAGAAGGGGACGCTCAGAAAGAGGATATTTCCCCTACCTATGCGTGTTCACCCGCCAAATCTATTTCCCCTTCTCACTCTTTCCTTGTACAAAGGGTGGAAAGGGGAAGAGGACTAAAATTAAGCCTCCAGCGGCTTTGTTCATCAATAATCCTTGAGTTCATACAACTAGGAGGTATCGTTTACTTTTCTTTGTTCTAAATATTGTATTTTTTACCCCATTTGAAGTGCAATGGAAACAGTATCGTTATAGCGTCGCGTTATATTTTTTCCAATTTCGCGGCGGCGACGCGTCGGGAAAATCCTCTTTTGATTTATTTTTTAATTCACCGTCTCATTTCAATTTATGAAGAAGCTTCTGCCGCCATTTGTACCTGTCGAGAGACGAGGCTATGCTTAAGTTAGATTGCTTACAGATGTATTAAGTTATTCGATGAAATTGATGCTATATTGTTGAGTTTTTTTCTTTATAAAAAGTAAAATGTGCTAAGAATTTTAATACAATGAAACTTTAAGTGAATAACCACACTCGTTAATTGATCACTAAGCTGGTTTAAAATAACTCTGGGTACGGAGCTAAATGTGCCTTAATCACTGGGTCTATAAATAGTTAATTTGAATCCAATCTGTGTATAATATTTTAATGTTTCAGTTATATACAAAATGTAAATATTTTCACTTTAAATAAAACAGTTTTAAAAGATTTGTTTTTCTTAAAAGCTAGGAAAGTTTTTCATAGAACAATATAGGTGGGAGTTTGTCCTGACGGTCGCAAGATGGCGCTCGCAAAAAGCTCAAAGTAACAGATGATCCTCATTTAAATATCTGCGAGGGACATTGGGGAGGCGTTTAGAACTTTACTCTGCAAATACACGGCATGTTTTTCATTTTTTAAATTAAAAGTTACATCTTAAAGGTTCTTTCATTTTATTTTTTAACCTTTACAAAATTCCGCTTACAATCAGTAATTTCTTTCATTCAAAGCATTCATTTAATTACAATTTATGAAAAAAACATTCACTAAACTTGTTAATTTTATTTTAAAGCTACTTGTATCTAAACATTTTTATAAAATGACGATCTGACGTCCGCAAACTTCGTTAGCGCAAAACATTCCCGTTTGCATCTACCTTTTAACAGCTACCTTCCAGTCAAAATCCCGTCCAAATCGGTCCACCCGTTCCAAAGATAGCGCCATTTTGACATCGCGGAATTTGAAAAAAAGTAGCCTATAATATGGCCGTCCATGTCAGCTACCCTCCAGTGAAAGAAAGACTCGTCGAAATCGGCCCAGCCGTTTCGGAGATTACCCGGAACAAAAGTGTCTTGCGGACAGACAGAAAAAAAAATTAAATGCGATTATCGTTATCAGCAACGTAAATACATCATCTTCCCGAAATCTGGAATTTTTCCTTTGACCTTACAAACAGACACTCCAATTTTATTATATGTATAGACGACTATTAAGCTTCGACTGAAAAATCGAATCGTCAATTGTTTTTGATCAATTTCACATCTTCATGTTTGCATTTAGGGTCTAATAAAAGTATCTATTGAAATCGAAATAAACCGTAAATGAAAAATCACATAGTGTGTATACAATGAGATGCAGGCCGGAGCCAATATCGTGAGATCAAACTGTGCCGGGCCACTCAGCGCCGCTACTGTCCCTTAACACGTCATTGACACGTTTAAAATAACTATCAGTAAAACTCCACTGATATTTTTTTATCTAACTAGAAGTAACAACATATCTAAAAAATCCAAATATGAGTCAAATAGACAGTACTGGGTATAAACTGCTCTTTAACTAAGAAAGAGAAAACTAATTGACATAAAGAGCTTAACGGGTCAAACAGACCTTTAGTATCGATATTTCTTACTAAAGCTACTCTAAGCGACGTATTTAACGAACTTTAGCGTGTTAATGATGTGTATAACTAGCTGTTACCGTGCGGCTTCATCCGCATGATATTATAAAAACTTTATTTTATTGTTTACATTTGTCAAATTCTCAATTGCAAATGTCAAAATTACCGTTACCATAACCTTTCTTCCGTAATGTTGGCAGCTTGTAGTTTATGGTACCTTTCCCACATGAAGGTTTTTTTCCAATTTATCTGCCCCTAAGTTTAATATCGTGAAAATATATAGCCTAAAGCGTGTCGTAAGTGTAGTGTCTTTTTATTAAAGACTTATTCAAAAATATGCTGTGATTGCTGACATCTTACGCCACGAAGTAGTGTATGTTTACGCTTTATTATATTAGTATAGAAGTATAGATAAACAATTGGTAACTTACCATATGTTAATAATTACGTTCACAAAAAAAATTATTTATATGAATTGAAAGGTAGGAAAAAAAAAAGTTTTTTCTATAAAGCCACGTTCACACCAAACGTTTCTGTCAATCAACAAGTGTAAGAAGTAATGTAGTAAATATTTTCCGTGGTTTGTACCTTTACTATTAGCATGATTCAAGTACAATAAAGTTCATCATCACCAGCTCACTATACGTCCCCACCGAGGGGCTCGGAGCCTACGCTAAGTTGGGATGTCTAGGCCATAGTCAACCACGCTGGCCCACTGCGGGTTGGTTGACTTCACACGTATCTTTGAATTTCTTCGCCGATATGTGCAGGTTGCATCATGATGTTTTCCTTCACCGTAAGAACGTCGGGTAAATTATGTACATATGAAAATTCGAAAAATCGAAAATCACATCGGTACATGGCGGCGGGATTCGAACCTTAGACCTGTAGATTACAAGTCAAGTGCCCAAACCACTGAGCCACCGACGCTCAATAAAGTTAGGATTAAGTAAATAAAAATACGTGTATTATTTCAAAAAGTAATGTAATAAGTTCATTAAAACTTAACTTATCCATGTCTAAAAAGTACAAATAAAATATGTTAAAAACATCTGTACTAACTGACTGGTTAACAAAAACATAAAACTTATTTGACACGTGTACTCGTCACTTAATGGATTTTAATTTATTATCGCTATATAAGACTCTTAACTAAGTAATGGAAAAGCTTATGGTGTTCTACATAATCTACTTTTATTAACTCTATGTCCTTTTACATCTGAAACAAATTAAACAATATTAATAAATGAAACAAAAAAAATGGATAAAGTCAAGAATGTGTATATTAGAGGAAGTTTGAAAGTAGCGCCAGAGGTGGAGAAATTGAGAAGCAAAAGTTTAGCGTGGTATGGTTATGCGACGAGACGATAGGTACATAAACCAGAAAGTGTTTAGAATGAATGTGGATGGCTACAAAGGTAGAGGAAGACCGAAAATAGTATGGATGGATTGTGCGAAAGATGATGCTTAAGAAGGGAGGGGATTCAGATATGACGGCTGATAGAAATGTATGGAAGAGCAGCACATACTTTGCCGACTCTCCGTAAGAGATAAGGGCAAGTTGATTATGAATAAATTAAACAAAAAACCTTGGGCATTCGATCATCAATAATGAGTTATTTCTCTAAGCTTTCTACCGTACATAACGTACGAAGTATCTTCAAAGTTAATAAGCAGTACTAATTTGAAATTAATCTAAAGCACGCTCAACCGACAGTTTTAACTGAAGAGTCAAGTTGATAAAACTGTGGACGTGTAAAGTTTAAATTTGGTTTACGCACAGTTTCAACTGAACACTTCGACTCTAATAAAAACTGTAAGTCAGAACTGAGCTTATGTATGTGGCTTAACTGATTTCTACTAATTATCATATTAACGTACTTTATTAAGACTAATCTTACGTATAAGATGTTGCTGAATTCGATACAACAGGCCTATTGTTACGTGCAACCGTCGTGCTTTACTGTCCGGTACACTGGAATGTAGAAATGTTATATTAATACACAAATTAGGACCATGTCGGTATAAAAGTTAATAAACGAAATCGGAGATATCACAATCCTTTGTCATTTGATTTGCTTAAAATGGTAAACTAAAGTCATCATCGTTTAACTTTTTTTTATGCCATAAGATGGCAAACGAGCAAGCGGCCACCTAAATCCGCCGAAATGGTGAAGCGACCGCTGCCCATAGACATCCGCAATTGCAGATGCGTTGCCTACCCTAAATCGACGGAGGAGACGCACATAAAGAGGATATTTCCCATTCCTATGCGTCTCCTCCGCTGTCAAATCCACTTTCCTATCCAATTCTTTCCTGCAGGATGTCACTGTTGCTGACAGACATCAACATACTGCGTAACAAATGCGGTGTCTTTTTATTGAACAGAGAAGAGAATAACTAAGGAATTCCTTTTCAATTTTATCTTCAGCTCCGTCCAGTCTGCATCTTTGCAACTACTTCTTTATTAGAAACTAATGAGGAAAGAATTATTAAAATCGGCCCAGTAGTTTTTGAGTTATTTCAATACATACAAATCTTTCCTTTTCATAATATACGTATAGATGAGTGGGAAGAATTAAGGCAGAATTCTATTCGAGGATATGAGGTCTTCTAAGAGTCGACAGTACCTTAACAACAGTGGTCATAGCAGGGCGCGGTGACTGCGTGCGGCTCGCGGGGAGCAGTGGCAGTAGCGCTGCGGGCTCCGGCGGTGCTACCACTGGGCCCTGCCGCCGGGCACTCGGGACTGACGAGATGCAAAGTAAATATCTTAGTTAAAAACCTCACTGACGGTATTCTATGATATTAGAAAACACGGATCTAATGATATATTCAAAGTCATGCCGGTTGCTTGAACGGCTCTGTAATATGTAAATCTTAAAAAAAAGATAAAATACAGTTAAACCGGCCTAATCTACAGGAATCAATCGTCTGTTAATTTAGCGAAAGGAAAAATTAGTAACTTTTATTGAAAGTTTCTGATAGAATAATGTTTAAAAAATAAAAGGGCAAAAAAGAGGTAGATGAAGATTATGCCTATCAAAAACTAACAAAGTTTTCCTTGTACTACATAACCTAACCATAATGAGGTAAGCAAAAATATTAAAAAGTAAAAAAAAAACACTCACAGCCCGGCGGCAGAGCCTCGTAGGCTCAGAAACTGAGTCACTGTAAAAAAGAACATTAAATTATAGATCAAGTTAGCGATAAACTACTTCACTTTATGAAATAACATTAATTAATAGACGTTTGCAATAAATATCGTAAAGTGAAAAGTAACCATAAGTACGAATTATTGAAAATTTACTTCTACCTACACTATCACTATATAGCGATATTTAAATCTCAATTAATTAATTACTTTAATAAACTAATTAACATATTTATGCTAACTTTATTAAAAGTTATTGAAGGTACATATTAATTAAAAGCGAATGCATTGCATTTATGTGTTAACATAAATACAATAACCTTACAATAATAACGTAAAAGAAATCAATTTAAAAAGATTAACAATTAGAGAAATCAATTAAAATAGCAACAATGATTAAAAAATGGTAGACAAAAACTGTAATACTCACGCGTGCACTCTCACTGCCGAAAGCATGCGACGTTTGCGCATTTGCCAATTTATACCCAGTTCGTGGATAATTATGCAGATGGACGTAACGTGAAAATCTTAAAAATATTTTTGTCACAATCTTTAGTTTAGTTGGTTACTATTTCAAGTAGTAAAAAGTTTATGCAGTTTTTTATCTATGTTTATCAATGCTTAATTTTTTAATAATTAATAGAAAATTAATGAAAGCGTAAATTTATTTACTACTAGCTGTTGCTCGCCACTTCGTCTGCGTGAAATTAAAAAAATAATTAAAATATAACCTGTTACTTACTGATAACGTAGCTATTTAATGGGGAAAAATGTTTGAAATCGGTTCAGTAGTTTTTGAGTTATTTCAATACATACAAAAATACACATTTTTTATATGATTTATAAAGATATGTTTTAATAATTAACATTTGATAGTAATCGCAATCTTTTTGTGATGTATAGTATACGCGATATTCGCCTGTAATCATTGTCTGCTATATTTCAACAATAAATCAATATTTTTTTTGAAACTATAATCATATCATACTATATACTATACTATAATATTATAAATGCGAAAGTTTAGATGGATGGATGGATGGATGTTTGGTAAAGTTAGTACCCTAAACGGCTGAACGGAGTTCGATGAAATTTGGTATAGATGTTGAGGATAGTCTGGAAGAAAACATAGGCTACTTACTTTTGTTTTTTTTAATTACATGCGGACGGAGTCGCGGGAAAAAGCTAGTTGTACATAACATTTTAAGCGTAAAAGAAAATTTTCAGTTAAGTTATTTTTCAGTCTAATTATTAAAGTTATGTCAAGCAGGAAGTGCGTAGAAGCGTCTAGAATTTACGTTAATACCTTCCTAACATAATTTTTTTGTAAGAGAGATTTTTGTCACTGTACCTACTTTCATTTGAAAATGAATTGAGTACCATAGATAGACGTTGTAAAAAAAATTCTTTTGATATCTGAATATTTATGTTAGTACCTAATACTCGTATGTGGTCTTTTTAAGTTACAAATTATGCTATACTCGTACATATTGTCATTATCATACTGAAAAGATAAAATCCTTTGTTAGTTTTATTCTATGACTTTTAAAAACAAAATTAGTTCAGAAACGTTATCTTAAAATAAAAATTGTATTAAGCTAGATAAATATTAATTCGTCTTAATTGAATAGTTTAAGTCTAAAATAGGAGAAAACTCTATAAAACTTATCTATAACATTGGCCTACCCAACAGACAAAGCAGTACTTATTTTACAGCCACGTAAATAAATAGTTGAATGATAAAAGAAATAAAATTGCTAACTCCCCTTGTAGAGACGGTTAGTGCCAATAAAGCTACACCCAACGTATAAAAACTTGAGAATCCTCCATACCAACCCACTGTAACAACATAGTGCGCCATCTTGCATGGCTACCTCGATAAATTCAATAAGCCTGGCATCCTTCCCACTGGAATGTCCACCCACCACCCGTTGGAAAAATATTATATAACCAGCGGAAAATTTCCGAATAGGCGGTGCTACTGGGCGTGTTTAAACCACGCCTTCCGGAGTGTGAGGGAGGGGTTTAGCGAGTTTTATATGGGGACATAAATCGCTTCTGAGAACGTTCTCCGGTCAGTAAATCGTTGTGATGTCCACTTCAATTAAGTGCCATATCTTATAGCAAACGTAACATGTCTAGTCTATACCTAAGTATAAACTTGACTAGTATAGAAGCGTTTCTTTTCTTTATTAAATCTATAATTTTCAATTCGTTTCGTTAACATATAAGTTTTATTAATATTATAGTAGAAAATTATTAAAACAAACCAATTAATATCTATAATGGCATCACGTATTGATGTACTAAATTATTAAGAATTTATAGTAAAATAAAGCTTACGATTTTATCAAGGCTATTGGTTTAAAATTTCAAATGAGATGTTTTAATCGAACAAAATTTCTAATTCTATTAACTGACTAATATGCCATTTAAAGTCAGAGAAAAAATCTCTTAGATAAAGATATTAACGCTAATATTTCTACAAATATGATTTTTTCTAAAAGTGTTTTTTCAAAAACCCACCCAGGCATTTATAAAACACAAAACTTGACAACCTAATCCATAATGTAGAAACGCATGTCAACCAAACTTAGACATTATTTTTTCAGCTTTCATCTGTTTTTTGATGAATAATTAAAAAAAAAAACAAGTACAGTATCTGTAACTCGCAATTATAATTTCGTAACCATTTCTCATTAAGTTTTTAGGTACTAGATATTGCAACTACCTCACTGAACAATCTAAATATCCAATGCCCATAAGAAGGGCTCTGTAATTAAGCTCTGGAACGTGTACATTTTATAGATTACTGAACTAATTCTTATATGGTAATATCTAATGAGAGTGATTTATGACAACTTTAATTGAAACGACGAAAGCGAAATTAAAAAAATAACAATTAATTGGTAGATTTCTTGCACGTAACTATGTGTTAGGTAGTTCAGTTTTTTTTAAGTTTTTTTTTACATTTTCGTATTTGTATGATTTATTGCTACTAAGTATGATGATGGTGATTTGAAGATACACATTGTATTTATATTCGTAACAACCGTATAAAAATATATTTGAAAGAAGTCCTACGAAGTAACTTTGCGTGAAAGTTAAGTATGTTTTTAATGTGACCTTCAATCGTGATAATATATTTTAACAATGGTTACGTATTGAATTATAATATACCAGCTTTCGCCCGCGACTTCGTTCGCGTGAAATTAAAAAACAAAAGTGAGTAGCCTAAGTGTTCTTCCAGACTATCCTCTATATCTACACCAAATTTCATCGAAATCCGTTACGCAGTTTAGGCTACAAACTCTAACAAACATCCATCCATCTAAACTTTCGCATTTATAATATTAGTATGATTTAGTTACAATTAATCAAATATATAAAAACTGGCTTTTGCCCGCGACTCCGTCCGCGTGGAATTCTAAAAAAAAACAAAAGTCAGTAGCTTATGTGTTCTTCCAGACTATCCTTCACATCTAAATCGATGCCAAATGTCATCGAGATCCGTTAAGCTGTTTAGGCTAGAAACTCTAACAAACATCCATCCATTTAAACTTTCGCATTTATAATATTAGTAAGATAGACATTAAAAATCTATTGTCAAGGTAACTCCAGCGTTGAAATTATAAGACAATTAAACTAAATTCTGAATTCAAATTTTGAGCTTTTGCCAGTAATCTTATTTTCAAGTTAAACAAATAGAAATTATTAAAACCAACTGAACGTAAAATTAATTAATTAACGAGTGAGAGAAGTACCGCTAACCAGAAACGGGGCCCAAACAAATGCTAATTCCTTACAACTAAACATTTTTTCGGTGCCATTATCAGTAGATGTACACTTTAGGCCATTTTAAATATACTCTAAAAAAAGATTTTCGGGAAATTCGACTCAAAATGTTATTTCACCTTTTTAATAAAAAAAGGTATATAAACAATATTTTTGAAATGTTTATTAAAAACTGCCGCAATGTTAAAGTTACCTGTAAAAGTATGTACCTCCCACGATATCTTTTTAAAGTTGGTACTGTAGTTTTCTAATAATTACATATTACAATATCTTCCAATTATAAATCAACAAAATTTTCGTCTCTATAATAAGCGATTTATTTTCCAGTTATTTTGCTCTTAAGTGTACTTCATTTGTATCTGGCGGTACATGAACTGTGGGACAAAAAACACAATACAAAAAAGAGGAAATTCAGGAAACGAGGAAAAAGGACTCCGGTCCGTCCCTCCCGAGCGCTGTTCATTGTTTCGTACGGAGGACATATTTTATTTACTAAGTGGCTACTTTGAATAAAAACGCTGTTTCCTGAGGCCCGTACCGTTAAAAAGTACAAAATGCTAAAGTAGCGCAAATGTCTGCTAGATTTATGCCCTTTATCTCTGAGATAGCGTATCTCTTTACTGAATTTACTCGCTACAAATTGTTCTCGGTTCGTTTTTGTTTTGAATTCGTTTCATGGCATTGTATTGTAATAAGTGTGGATTCTGATATACTCGTAATATAAACAATAGCATCTTCATGAATGTCAACCATGACTAAATAAATGTATTCCTAGTGTTGTTTATTTCTAACAGTTTTTTTTTGTTTAAATATAACTAAATCCACCATCACCAGCTCACTATACGTCCCCACCGAGGGGCTCGGAGCCTACACTAAGTTAGGGGTGAATAGGCTATAGTCAACCACGCTGGCCCACTGCGGGTTGGTTGACTTCATACATGTCTTTGAATTTCTTCGCCGATATGTGCAGGTTGCATCACGATGTTTTCCTTCACCGTAAGAACGTCGGGTAAATTATGTATATATGACATTCGAAATATCGCAAATCACATTGGTACATGGCGGGATTCGAACCCAAGACCTGTTGATTACAAGTCAAGTGCTTAAACCCCTGAGCTACCGGCGCTCTTCTTCTAACTAAATACTTCCATTAAAATCCTAGGATATTTATCGAGTTTGTTGAGTTGACAGTCTTTAGTTCCAAGTTGGAATTGTTGGCATAGAACATTAGGCATCTGTACAGCCACAGTCTTCATCTATGCAAAAACGTTTGAGGTTTCTAACTTTACAATCTTACTTAATAATATAAATGCGAAAATTTAGACGGATGAATATTTGTTGGAGTTTGTAGCCTAAACTGCTGAACCGATCTCGATGTACTTTGGCATAGATATAAAGGATAGTCTGGAAAAACACATAAGCTACTTACTTTTGTTTTTAATTTCTACGCGGAAGGAGTTGCGAGCAAAAGCTGGTACATTATAATTCTGCGGCCGGTTGCTTGTGAATCATATACCTTTTCTGATAAATTACTCATTTTGTTAGTAGAACGATCTTTACGGTACACTCATACTTCTAGCTTTTATTATAATGTGTAAATATAATTTTAATCTACTATCATAAACTTGTTCAAGAAGATTAATTCATCACCATTTACGTAAGGTCTGCACAACGCCTGTTCCGGCTGGTAATATTTGGAATTGGCCGGTGAAGGGTCAGGTATGGGATGCGATCCGCGGTGTTATTATGGTGCCTCACCGCTACCGACGGCCGCGGAGCGAGATCACGATCTGTTAGCACGTTGTGGTACAAGTTGAGAGGTGAAGCAACTCCGATTTAATGATAAATTTGCCTTTAAACAACTTCAAAAACTAGAAATAAACATCTACGTATTTGAAGGTGTGCTGAAGTCATTTTCAAATCTCACTTTATAGCGGGTCGGCGTTTAAAATATGAGTTCTGTTTCATTAGTGATCGGGGCAACTGTAAGGCAAAGGGCAAAGGTCTAAGGGTGTATCAATTTATGTAAAAACGTCAACGGAAATTACAAGTTTCCTTAAATTATTACTTTTTACTAAAGACGGAGTTAGTGACTGGATTGTCATTTGTTATAAAGATAATTAAAATATAATACAATTATAATATATAGTTTCAGTACAAGGTATTTGAATCTTTTATAAGGTTTTTAGAACATTCGTAGTCTAAATGTAAGTTAGTCTATGGTTTACACCACCACCTAGAGCTCCCGATAATCTTTCGCTGAGCAAACAAACTCGCGCTGACGATGCGCACGAGTTTTGCAAACAATCGATCTTAATACAGTATGATCTAATTTGTTAAAATATATTTATTTCCCTTTTCTTGTTAACTAGGTGTTATTCCCCTTTCTTTTATTTTCTTTAAAAATTTGTAAAATTTACAAGATACCAACGCCATAAATCCAGTAATAATACAAGTATTTTACGAATCATTGAGCCCGTTTTTTTAGTGTCTCAGTCGAGCGTCTATTAGTTTATTACGTTATATTGATGAATTGATATGAAATGCAGTAAGTCTGTTTATTACACGAATATGGTGTCAGTGAATTAATATTGCGATATTCACACGGTTTATGATCGTTAAAATAGTAAGTAATTGTTCATTATATGTTTGTATAATGCTATGTATCATTTTTACAGCTTTATGCTTTATTGTATAGTTACTTTTTATCATAGATTGCTCGCGACTTCGCCCGCGTGAATTTAAAATATATCCTATGTTACTCACAGATAAATTGCCTTTCTAATGGTGAAAGAATTTATAAAATCGGTAAGTAGTTCTTACGTGAATCGAATACATATAAAAAATACAAATCTTTCCTCTTTATAATTACTTTTTATCAAGATTAGCCAAATGTAACGATTAGCTAAGTAAATTATAAACATGCTAAAACCCTAAAACGGTTCAAACTTTGTTTAGTTAATTTTTACAAACTAGAATAGTAGTAATACGAAAGAGTCATAAAAAGCCAAATTGCACTACATTTGTTTATCTTTGTAGTTCCAAAGGGCATTTTTTATTATTGTTATTTTCATTTAGTAAATCATAAGTGTATCACTATCAATTTTAGAACACGCTGTATATGGTGCACCGTGGGAGAGACGCCGTGGCTCGGCGTGGCTGGGCGCAGACGCCTCGGGCCAAGCCGGGCATTACGCGCCGCAGACGCCGCTCGTGATCTTACCTACATTACGTAAACTATACATGTCATAACTCCTATACAATATCTATTAGGTGACAAACATCATCATCATCACCAGCTCACTATACGTCCACACCGAGGGGCTCGGAGCCTACCCTAAAGTTAGGGTTACTAGGCCTTAGTCAATCACGCTGGCCAAGTGCGGGTTAGTTGACTTCACACATATCTTTGAATTTCTTCTCCGATATGTGCAGGTTGCATCACGATGTTTTCCTTCACCGTAAGAACGTCGGGTAAATTATGTACATATGAAAATTCGAAAAATCTAAAATCACATTGTTACATGGCGGGATGCGAACCCAAGACCTGTAGATTACAAGTCAAGCGCTTAAGCCACCGAAGCTCTCATCATTTCCAGTGACAAAGATGTATTAAGAAAACTAAAAAGAAATCAGCGGTAAAACAAATGAGGGATGTTATAACATGAAAATGATGGCTTCTATAAGTAGGACCTTCAGGCATTACCGGCGGTAAAGCGCGGTTGGGTGATCGTCCAAGGCGTTGGACAGTAAAGGGCGTTGTAGAAATCTCGCTCAAGGCGTTGGTAGTTAAAACCGGCACAGACAGTTTTTGAACATCGAGCAATAGAATTTAGTGAGGACCGATATCGACGAACTCCTTTAAGTCTGCTTTATGGAATTCATATTAATTGCTGATGCCGAGATTGTAAGTACCCATAGTCAGAAAAAGAGACACTTCTACCGTAAAACTGCTTCAAGGATACGTACGTACGTACATCGATCTTGGAATCATGTAAATTTTATATGGAAACTTCATACCGCCTGACGCTTTTTGGAATGTCTTACAATGTTGTCCCAATACCCCAATATTAAGTTAAAAAAACATTTTTTTCTTTCCTATTATAGTTTAAACTTAGCATAACTTCTGCAACATGCTTCATGTATCTACTTTATTGACCGTTGTTTTTACAAACAAGTTGGTTTCTAACTTTAACAGTTACTCAAGTTTTTTCGTGCCATATTTGTTTTCCATATTCATAATTACAAAACATTAGATGCATATTGCTTGCTTACAACAGCATCGCAATTGAACTTTCTTAATGCATCAATTTCACGCTTAGCTTATACATGCAAAGGAGATTGGAAACGCCCGCATAACATTGCTTGTATAATTACTTACAAAACTGAAAAACGTAATCAGTAAAATGTAACCAGAGATATTTAAAGTGATCGACGAAATCCCATTGGTTTCTATAGAAGACTAACCGGGTGTGTAATATCTATACTAATATAATAAAGCGTAAACACACAC
>LD688955.1:7418788-7436492 GCA_003118335.3 Papilio memnon | reverse complement strand
GACGGGCATTTGAATAAACGACACGACTGTTGCCACTTTGATTACTGTAATGGATGTATCACATTGGATATCTGTAAATAACTCACGAAAGAGGAACAGTAATGAAACCGAGGAATTCACATTGGCCGTCAATTAGTCGAGCTGTTGTTTTTAGAAAGCGTCAAACTATTTAATAAGTCGAATTTAATAGAAATGTATTTGTAATCACTGATTTATTGGAAACCTACAGATTTGTATCACATCGTTAACTAATGAAGTGTGTAAATATACTCACTAGCTTTCGCCCGGGACTCCGTCCGCGTGGAATTAAAAAAAAGAGAGTAATCTATGTGTTCTTCCAGACTATCCCTTACATCTATGCCAAATTTCATCGATATCTGTTCAGCAGTTTAGGCTACAAACTCAAACAAACATCCATCCATCTAAACTTGCGCATTTATAATATTAGTATGATTTCTATTAATTCCTATTAAATTTGATTTTACGCGTTTGGTAAAGAAACTATCAGGCATTTTGTCCTCTTTTAAAGTTAAATGGCTTGATTATTAAGACACAAAACGTTCTAATTTAAGTCAGCAAGCAATAAATACATATTATATTATATATCAAATAGTGTAACGTAAGCTTCTATGTAGTTCAAGAGACAAACTTAGGCATAAATATTTCCAGTGAATGTTAACAAAATATTTTAGTATAAAAATCTAAATACAGAACGAGACATTTTAGTTCCACTATTGAGTTCGTACCTTCGCAAACATTTTTGCAATAAAATTCTCAATGGGAAATTCAGCATTTTCCAACGGAGCATATTTTGTGTAAAGCCGGCGAAAGGCGGCGAGTATTTATGCCAGACCAAACTTAATTTCGCCCTCGCCGAGACCGCAAAGAAAACTTACCTCAAAATTAATATTTCTTTCATTAAAATCTTGTAATATTTTCGCTGCTGCATGCATAAGTAATGTCTATGAATAAGTAAAGTGCAAAAACTCGAGCGGTCTCCGGTCTCGCGATCGAAGCAGGATATTGTTTCAATTTGATTTAGACGGCGTCTGCTTGTTTGTACCTCGTTGGCTTCTAATTGTGATTGTTTGAGTAAATCTTTGATTTAAAACTTTCTTGATTTAGTTTATTAAACGAGTTTGCAGTACTGATTTGATGATAAAGTTTTTAATTTCGTAAATATTTTTCTTTCATTGTCAGAGATTATTTTTAGGTTCTTTTATAATATTTGGCAAATACTGGTTTTTTACTTTTCTTCTTACCAAAATTGAGAGAAATGAAAATGTGTCAACAACCTTTTTTTGAATTGCTTTTCTAAAAAAAGCTTTAGTAAATCTTTGATAGTTTGGATTAGCGATCCATCATATTCCACAAGTAACTTAATATAATTTTAACCGCGTGATTTTATTTTTCGTTACTTTACTATAGTTATGATGTTTATAAATGCTAAGATGCAGACTAAGTATTATATTACAGTTATGATTAGGGTTAGATATACTCTGAATGGGTGTATGTCAACGCGGGGACATATTCCAATGCATGACACGTCGTCAGACTGATCCGTCTCGCCTTTGCCTTCGACATCATATTATAGACAGATTATTGACGTGTTATTGTTGGCTTTTCGGATTTAAAGTGATACTGACGTGAATGTTAAAAAAGGTGATGTTCATGGGCGTTGATGATTACATCGGTGTTCCCGTTGCTCGTTTATCAGATCTTAAAAAAAATCGGAACTTAAAAGAATGGTTTAAATTTATTTGAGAACTGAATAGAAGTGCGATATCATTTATAATCTATATTGATTTAGACATTCATCGATTTTGGACATTGTTAATCCTATTTGCATGCAATAAGAATGACATTCGAATGGCATAGGCATAAAAAACACCAGTACAATAGTGTTGTGATTTTTCACGCTCGCGCTCTGTTGCCAGGCTGTGACGAAGTGCCCTCGAGCTGTAAACTATGTGCATAAATTTCCCCAAGAGTCGGGAGACAAGTCAACGCTTTGACGCGCTCGTCGAGGACCTTTGTATAGTGACATTGTGGAACGGGATTAATCTAGATAGATGAAAAAACATCGTTAGTTGCATTAAGGTATTTTTTGTGTAGAATCTAAATAAAGTATTATCTATTCTATCGCTTCTTCTTCTTAAAGTGCCATCTTCTTTCGAAGTTCGGCGATCATTAGGGCGACTTGTATCCTTGACACCGCGGCTCTGAAAAGTGAACGGGTGCTCTTTCCGAACCACTGGCGTAGGTTTTTGAGCCAAGACGTTCTTGTTCGCACTTCGCTTTCCGCGAATCTTGCCTTGTACGATGAGCTGCAATAGTTCGTATTTGGCATTTCTCATTATGTGGCCTAGGTACTCCAGCTTTCTTTTCTCTAGTGGACATTGTCACAATCGTCTCTTGAAAATTATTTTTCATTAACTCAATATTAACTTAATTCGTCTTGAACCATTGTACGTTTATGGCATACTTGAATAAGAATTTTATTTTCGTTTAAATGTCAAACATGTCGTTTATAAAATGGAGTTTTGCAGAACATTTTTTGCTGAAAAAGTTTTTCAAATAATCGTAAATTTACTTTATGGCGTGTTTAGTGATTGTCGATATTGTATAATATAATCTCTATACAATATCGACAATCACTAAACACAATTAAAATAACATTTTTGTTTTTTATCGAATCATTTATAATAACTTAGAAAGTATAATTTAGTTAAATGTAAATTTTAATCGAAATAGTTTTCTTGCAAATACACGAAAAAAAATGAATTAATTCCTTCATGATTTCGAAAATATTTACATAAAACAGTAACTAGTCTATTTTAAATATTATATAATTTGAAACATCACTAAAAACGGGTAACAAAAGATATGATTTTATTATCATTATTAAAAATGTTTTGTTCCTTTTATTACTTTTACAGGCAATATCGATATATCAAAAAAGTGAGTCAAGCACATCACTATCTTCAGTAACGGGTTTAAGAGCACATCAAATTTAACTTTTGGGCGGCTTTTATAGCGTGAGAAAAAAGACCAGGTGAGGGTTAGACGGGCCGATATTAAAATGTTTCATGTAAATTTCAGCCATTCCGCGGGATATATTTCAGGAAGAACTGTGTCTGTCTGAATTTGGTATTCATGGACGCTTTAATATTGGGGTTAAAGATGCTTCTTACTGAGGTACTTCATTTTCATTTAAAAGAAAAGTGTCCAAGGTGTATTTGCAACGAAGTGAAAGCATTTTTTTTCATCTTAACAGATTAACTAAGACGAAAATCCTCGAAACCCCAGAACTGAAAACTTGATATCTGAATAAATGCATTTTACGCTCATAATTACACATAACGTGTCTACAAACTAACTACAAATTTAAACATAAACTTCGGTTTTTAATTTTTTGGCAGTAGTAAGATCAGTTCACATGGATTAACGATGTTTTAGAACTATGGGAGCTAACAAACCGAAAACTGACCGTGACTTGCAATTCACGCCAACCTCTATGGAGGTACAAATTGAGCAGATCTGTGAGGTGATCAGCTGTTCTGTCATCAGTCATAGTTGAGATACCCGTCGCTAGTGCCCACGGTTACTACTAAATTAGTAGTTTTACTGTTCATGATTTTTCCTAATCTTTTAAAGAAAGTTTACGAATCAGAACAGAGTAAAACAAAGTTACAAAGATTGCCTGTATAAAACGGTTTTCTTACCTTTCACTGAAGTTATTAAAAGAAATAATATTTATGTTAATAAAACTCGAAGGCGGTAAGTATGAAAATGAGTTTACGGAAGGGATTAATAGATGTGTTTTTTGATAAAATTCCGCGGTTAATGAAAGTCTCAAGGGTCGTCCCTTACTACACAGGGTCGCATTTAAAATACATTTCTTTAATAAAGTAAGTAAATATTCTCTAACCTTAACAATTATCAAACAAAAGTTTTGAATATGATGTTACTTAGATTTTTAACCGACTTAAAAAGAAGGTTCTTAATTCGATTGTTTTTTTACTATTTTACTCGAAGGTTCCATACAATAAAACATTTTGAATAACGGGACTATTCATACTTTTGGGAACATAGAAATCACGTATTAATTGATTATCTGAGTTACTTTAAACGTGACCCCAAAAACATGACAAGCTTCGTGTATCTAATTAATTTAACATATAATAATATTTTTTTTTATTGTAATTTAAATCGTTATTCCGACATATCTTTGGCCAACATCTTATTCCATATATCCATTCTCTATTTATTTTGATTTGACCTATGGCTTATTTTCTTGTATAATTCAAAGTTATAATTTTTTTTTAATCTTTCGTAACTATTAATAACTAATTATTAAGCGGCTAGCACTTTTGTCTATTTTTCCGATGGCGGCACGTGAGTACTAGCCGTTTATTAGTTGTTATTAAGTATGAATACGTCCCTGTGCGATATAAGCCGTTGAGCGGCCCCGCTGTTTGTTTTGATTGTATTAATTAAAAGTGGGATCTCTCAAGTTCCGGTAAGATTAACACCTCTCTTTTCTTTCATTAAGAGAACACTCCATATTCATGTAAACGACCGCCATCTTTTAACTTTGTTCAGAAATTTCTACAGGTGCTTAATATTGTTTACTTGGAGTTTAACTTTGGGAGAATTATTAAAAGATTTTAGTTCAATAACAATTTTATTTCTTCTATACTGATATTATAAAGAGGTTAGATTTTTGTTTGTATTGATATAACTTAAAAAATATTGGGCCGATTTCAAAAATTCTTTCACCATTAGAAAGCTATGTTATCGCTGACTAGCATAGTCTATATTTTTATCACGTGGACGAAGTCGCGTGAACAGCTAGTTAAACACAGTTGTAAAATGCATGGACATTTTAAAACAACAATTTACTGAACTTAACTACATATATTTATATGTTAAGATTCTTTAAGATATAGTTAGTACAATTTGGCATAGAATTATTTACTGCGTAAAATATTTATACAATCAATAAATGTGTGTCTGTATCACTTAATCAAATTCCCTCGCACCTACGAATAAAATGATAATTTGGCGAAGCGCGCACTGTACTGAATTACCATAACGCAGTATACGGTGTGAATATAAGGTACCCATTTAATTGGATACAAAAGATGTGTAATAAGGCTTTATTGCGTACCCAATGGGGTTTATATCTTCATACTGTTTTGGATATTATGAGGGTAGATTGAATGAAACCGCCGACCGTATTTCGATTTGCATATCAATTTGTATGAATGCTTGTGGACAGATTTTGTATTTTCGAGTTTTATAAGTGGACGTGATATGGATTTTATGTTTTTTATTATTTAAAAATACCTGAATTGATAATAAAAAATATATTTTTATTTAATTTAATCAAAGAACTAACCTTAGTTATTAGTTTTATTTTGATATTTGTATCTAAACTAAAAATAGATCATTTTGAAGATTAAGAGCTGGCGCACACCTTTGACTAAACAATCGCACAACTGTTGTGCGATTGTCGATTGTTTCGCAGCCAATTCAACTGTTTATTTGCACAACTAAAAATCGAGTGTGCGCACTATAAAGGAATCAAAGCGAGACTAAACAGTTGTGCGATAGTTTAGTCAAAGTTGTGCGCTGGCTCTACAAATAACAAAGGTATTTCCTTCAAAGCGGTTCATTAAAGATTGAGGACATTAGAAATCGAAACAAAGAAACATCGCAACTGTCAACGTTTGATGGACGTCAGCCGTCAAACTGAGGGAAAAGGTCGCTGGCGTTTTTTTAATCTGTCGCAAAAATCGCAAGCTCGATCTTCGGACAGTCGTCTATTTTTACATCCGCCCTTTATTTTCGCAAGGTAAGAAATAAAACGGATCCCACTTTAGCGTAGGAATATCACTCAATGCTCGGGATATTTCTCAAAGCTTTCTCCCGCGTCCCGTTTTTATCCTACTTGACTCCTAATGTGGTGAATTCATACATGAACAATTGCGGAGTGTTCTCCGGGGGAGGGGTGAGCTGGGGGAGACGGGGGAGGGGGGGACGAGTCGTTCTTTCTTTTAACATTGTGCTTGAGGGAGGCGTCCGCTTCAGTTTCCTCCTTTCTAGGGTTACCGCATTAAGTGGAGGGGAATATGTATGAAGGCTTATTTCAGGTGCTTATTTGCTTCAGACAATTGTACAGATGTGTTCACAAAGATTACACCCAGTGTATTAGGTTACGGCAAACGTTAATATTTAACTTCAGTAATTGTCTTTGTGATAAGTAGAGGAGAGAATTTTGATCGATAATTGCGGATTTATCAATTGAGTCTAAGAAAGAATACTAATAAAAATAATTAGATAAAATAAATTGTTACATTCGATTTGTAATTTAAAACAAAATTTGATTGAGAAACATTTGTCGTATAGACAGACTAACAAACGCAATTGGTTAATAATTCAGATAGGAACACATACTATCGGAAATAACTTAAGTATCTGGTCCAAAAAGCCTTCAGAAGTGGTATCTTATAAAGGTTTACTAACGTTTTATTGTAAAAAATAAGCCGAATATAATATTTGTGGCGGCCCTGCGACGTAAGACAGTAAAGTACATAGGATGAATGCGCCCGCCCCGCGTCTGTCCGCAGTTTTATATACTTTTATCGGATACTACATAGCTCTAAGGAAGTAAATACATGAACTAAACTCAGACATTGTCTTTATATTTTGGACTTTCTTAATATCTAAAGATGTACGTTTTATTCTTTTAACTCTGTCTTTCACTTCAAGTATTGTATGATGTGGTATTCACGTTTGCACCCGTAGACAGTACACTTACGTTAGAGTACGGTTTAGTTATTTATTTAGGTCTGCAGTTCAAAATTTAAACTTTAACCTCAAAAGGTATAGAATTACACATAGAATTGTGTATTATTAAAGAAAGGATAGACATTGACCTTTTGTCTATGGTCAGTGATAATTATAGTGACAATTTACTAATAATAACCTTTAAAAAACAAAAAACCGATTGAGGAAATATAATGGATCCTCAAAAACATCTAAAAAACATGTAGAAATTATGAAATGTGTCGATATAACATATTCTATGACATTCCGAGGATGAAGACGAGCCGAATGACATCTTAAAGCGTGCGCAAACCTGAAACTAAACTATCGCACAACTGTTTAGTTTCGTTTTGATTCCTACGCTTACATGGAGGTGCGTACACGATTTTTAGTTGTGGAAGTAAACAGTTGAATTTGAAGAACAGTTGTGCGATAGTTTAGTCAAAGGTGTGCGGCTGCTTTTATTCGTCAAAATAGGTTCAGTTTAGGCTCTAGGCCGTCACAATGTAAACAATACTGCAACTAACTATATTCAGAGACCATTATCTCTAGTATCTCTTAGTCTTATTGAATTGGGAAGCGTTTCCAGTAGATTTGCCACGATAAAGTTAATGAAGAAGACAGTGTGTGACTGCCGCGTCTAGAGCAATTACATTAAAGTGGTGGAGGCAATATAAAAGTGGCATAATAATGTGGGTGGAGTCTGCGATTTTCGTGAGGTCACCGCATCTCAATGAGACCGCGTCCCTCGGCCGGGATACTGACGAAGTATAACGCGATAACTGAAATTTTACAGGTTTAATTTTGTTAGATACCAGTTCCTCTTTAAACCACGATGTCTTTTAAAGTCAACGAGAGTTATTATTATTTCTATAATTTAAATTAACAACTAATTAATGTAATTCTCAAGAACTACATCTATACTTTCAAATTTCACTGCAAAGCACTTTCTATCAACTTTTTCTGTTGACATTTGCATTTAATTTAGTTTCACACTTCTGTGACTTATCTACTAGCTTGCGCCCGCGACTCCGTCAGCGTTGAATTAAAAAACAACAAATGTTAGTAGCCTATGTGTTCTTCCAGGCTTTACTCTACATCTATACCAAATTTCATCGAAATCCGTTCAGCAGTTTAGGCTACAAATACTAACCAACATCCATCCATTCATCTAATTATCGCATTTATAATATTAGTATGATTGAACTGCTTTATGAAAAGGAAATCTGTAAATATTTCCATTGACCAATGACCGTTGATTAGCCGATAATGCAATTTTCTATTTTTTTTCTTCCTGTTAAAAATAATTGCCAGTTTTGATCAGTTACCAGGTTTTACAGTAAAGGCGTAGTATCAGCGAGAGTTGCGCTGTCGACTCGAGTTGGTAAGCTGGAGGTATCTAAGTGGCATGAATAATCAAGGAAAAACCACGGACTTTCATTAGAGCGGCTGCCGTGTCGCGGTCGAGCATTTTATTTGTGTACCCGCTTGTTCCCTTCTGTACACTTTCCATTTTAAAGTTGCCTTTGTCTGGAATAAATGTTTTTCAATCGTACCGAGGACTTTGTGTAGTTATACTGTCGAAGTGCTGTGAAAGTAGGTAACATACGCATTATATAGCAACTTAAACATTTTAACGAAGTATGTTAATAATCCAGTGACGTATTTATGCTGGGTTTCTGAAGTTTTCATTTATTTTATCATTAGCTTTCGCCCGCGACTCCGTCCGCGCGGAATTAAACAAAACAAAAGCAAGTAGCCTATGTGTTCTTCCAGACTATCCTCTATATCTATGCCAAATTTTATCGAGATCCGTTCAGCCGTTTAAGCTACAAACTCTAACAAACATCCATCCATCTAAACTTTCGCATTTATAATATTACTTTGATTATAATATTAGTTTGATTACCTAGTAATTCATTAGTGTTACGTTGACCTAAGTTTCAACGGAGTAAAACTCAAGTAACATAGTTCGGAAACGCATTTCATGAAGTTATCGCACCAAAAACACTAACGAAGAGTTATATGTAGATGGGAAGGCCATTATGGAGAGACTAGAGATCGCTAACTTATATAAGAACGCAACTTTGTACTTAATTAATTAGATTTTGAATCATTTGAGTATAAGTTATTATAATCTTACTAATATTATAAATGCGAAAGTTTAGATGGATGGATGTTTGTTATAGTTTGTACCTTAAACGGCTGAACGGATTACGATGAAATTTGGTATAGATATAGAGAATAGTCTGGAAGAACACATAGGCTACTCAGTTTTGTTTTTTTTTAAATTCCACGCGGACGGAGTCGCGGGCTAAAGCTAGTATAGTATAATACTTTCATATACTTACAAATAAACCAGCATAATAAGAATGTTCAGGGAAATTATACCAAGATATCTGTTTTCCATAACTCTTGTTTGTAGTGAAGTGTAACTGAGTCAAACTATTGCCACGATTCGGCAAACGGCAATCGGCGACTGTTATTCAAATGGCGCGGAATAAAGGACAAGTGGCAAAAAGCTCGCGCCCCTCATTACCATACTTCGACTTTTGGGAAAACTGTCTAAGATTTATGGTATTTTTGATATGGTACTTTTAGCTGGAAATAAAATGTACCAATAAGCTACGAATGGAGACCATAGCTGCCTAACTAGATATAATCCAAAACCTTATATAACATTTATCAACTGTTGAAACAGTACCAGAAGAAACACCTTACTGTTTTATAAGAATTTCCTGATTTTTATTGTACCCTTTCAAAACAGTAGGATTTCTGTGAACGATGATTAAAACACAATCAACATATTATATCAAATGCCTCATCCATTTTGATTCAATCTTAGGAGTTCCTCACATCGTTGTAGGTGGGCAGTAAAAAGCATCTTCGCGTCTGGCGCGGACGGGCCACTTGTCATAAGTAACTCTGTGATAAATCGACTGCCTCCAGTCTGTTACTTATTGTCCCCTTATGTACACAACTAGCAAGATATTCCATTATTACTACGAAATAAATACATTTGAAATTCAACCTTGATGTTATAGGAATAGAGTTGAATATGTTATGATTAGATATGAAAATTCTGGTACGTTGTACCTTAAGGAAAGTTCAAGGGAGACTGTAGCAGGTCGGATAATGGCGGTTATGACGTCGTTATGATAAATTTGTGATTTAATTACGTCTGTTCCGGCACACACTAAAACTTTATGGCAATATTTATTTTTTTATATGAGTCCTTTCTTTTTTATTGCTTCTCCAAATTTATTGTTAAAATATCACAGTACAGGCACTTTCTAAAGAAAACTTCCCATTGATCTTTATACACATGCAGTCATGGAATAGGAGCCAGCATGCCAGCTACTGGCGCAACGCGTATAAATGTCGGTAAAGTGTTCGTACGTACGAAATGAGCCGTGCCTATGACAAACTTCTAACTCTTCTCATCCCTTCCTAAACATGCAACGAAAGCTTTAACAAAATTAAACATCGCTCTAGCTACGTCCATGCCTGGTACTGGATTGCCAGTTAGCATTTACAGAAGCCTGAAGCTAGCATGTGTCTAGCAAGGGGACAAGCAACTGGTAATGTTTCCCTCATTGCATAATACTAATTATGTACTATGTATATGATTAAGGGAAATATTTCGTGTTTGTGTAACAATAAAAATAAACACACACTTCTTTGTTGCTTAAGATGTCAGCAATTACAACATATTTTTGAATAATTCTTTTTTTTATAAAAAGCCCTACACTTACCTCACGTTTTAGGCTATACATTTTCACGCCATTAAACTTAGGGGGTAAATATTTTGGATAAAAACCCTAATGTGGGTGCTGCCAACATCAAAGAAGCAAGATTGCCATGGTTTGTCATCATGTCATGTCATTTTGACATTTGCAATTGATAATTTGACAAATGTAGGTAAACAATGAAATATTTTTTTTATATAATTTCACGCGGATGAAGCCGCAAGGGAACAGTTAGTGTTATAATAAAAGTTAAGTATCAGCGTAACAAAATGCGATATTAATAGAAATAAAACAAATGTAGCGGAATCTCCGAACCACTGCACCGATCATTCTTCACGGTGCTCGAGACTATCAATCTTGAGTTTGCTACGCATTCATTTAGTTCCGCCGCCGGCCGCTAGGTGGCGCTGGTCTCATTTATTATGCATACTGATGACCCCCGCTAATGAGGCAGCTCCGTTACGCTACGTTCGCTTAACGAAATTTTGGCAACAGCCTGCCCGAGATTACGTGAAAGAATGGCTTGATAAGCGACTGACTATAGAAATGGGTTTTGGCTGAGCGGAATGTAAGAATCTTTCCAACTTTCCTTGCTAAATACTTTTATGATACCGTTTGTGTTTGTTAAGTTCAGTCTCAATGCATTTATCATGTATATTGCTTTATTAGCAAGGGGAGATTTTTCTTAACTTGATATAGTTAAGGTCCAAACTGTATGAATAGAAAATCTCTTAAATCTAATCTACATAGTTCGTCACACCATCTAGTGGAGGGTTTCACAAAACTACATGCATATACGTGATAATTTTTTGAATTCACTTAACATCGATTTTAAAAAAAGGGTTTTTCAACTGTTAATTCTTGCCAATTATATATGTATAATGATTTATTAAGTTTAAACATATCCAAACATAAATATTTTACGATTAAACGATATTTGAAGGTGGAAGCTATTTTTGTAACATAAAACGTACCTCGTTGTTTAGTCAGTATAAAAATGTAAATAAATACATCGCATCCGATCGCGAGAGGCCCTTTGACGGACGCCGGAAAATATTGCCAAGGAAAAACATATCGGACGTTGGACGAATGCCGGTTTAAAAAACACACTAAACATACCTCACAAACCATTGGTTCCGTATATTTTTTTATATTCACGAACTTTATTATCCCTTTTTTTGCAGTTTGTGGTTTTGTATTGTGTTTAAGTTGCTTTCTTACCTTTCACTTACGGTATCTTTAGTCTCTTTCCTACGAAATGTCTAATAAAAAATATCATTTTATTTGATGATTTTAAAATGATTACTGTTTTAAAGAAAAAAGTTAGTAGAAATGTAGCTTGTTTTCTTTCATCTAAGGATTTTTTTGCCAAAGGTTGTGGATCTCTGAAACAAAAAACACAGGTGCGCCTCCCCGGGGGAAATCGGTCCGATGATCAAAGCTGCTTTGTACAGACATACACTTCGCCAGTTGATGGCATATGATTTCATATGTAATTAAATAAATAAATAAATAAATTAGATAAATATTTCAGACATAACCTTAATTCTTACCCATACAGTTTTAGAAATTCATATTTATAAACGAAAGATTTGTTTTCGTTGAATATATTCCGATACTACTGAACCTTTAAAATTGTAAAATTGCATTATATTGTTTGCTTCACATCGCACCCTAACACGCGCCTGAAATCCTAGTTGTTTTTTTTTTTAATTCAAATTATATCTATTGCTTTCTTAACGGCCAGTATGATATTAAATATTCATCCACATTGTTTTTGCAATTTAATTATAATTTTTTAAAATAATAATATTTACAACTCTTGTCAGCGCCATCTATTATCTATTATTGCTTAACCAATAATTAAATGATGTTATTGCTCAAAACATCCAGATTACTACATTTTATTACTTACCCAACAATGCTTAAACGTGTTTAAGGTACAACTCAAGTACCATGATAATCCAAAACTTAATGATTTTACATCTCCTATCCCCCTTTCCAGCAAATCATCCTCACAACCGCACATCCATTACAAGTTCTATTCAATAAACAAAAAGAGAAAAATATCCTCGGGAAGTCAATAAGTGATAAATTACAACCGGCCGCGGCCCGATCCATCTTGTTTCCAAATTAGACAGAAACACTCTCTCCCCAACTTTATATGCACCCTGGACCTTGTCCAGGGAAAGGAAAATAAAAGGAGAATTTATAGATTCGAACGGCCCGTTATGTTTTATTATTATAGCCCTGCTTTCATTTTATCTCCAACCATTTCTTTGGCTACTGGTTATTGATTATGTTAAGAATGTTATTGCTTTTATCATTTTTTTTCCCTTTTTCAAATGCTTTAAGTTGAAGTTTGTATTCTGAATTTCAAAATATTTTGTAGAACAATATTGGGTAGCTTTCAATTTCTTCATTTCTTAGATCTTTTCGACCGACTTCTTCTTATATTTATGAAATTAATTCGGATTTGCTAGTTGCTTCTGTTATCAGTTAAAGGATTACGTCACGGTAGACTTTTTTTATGTGATCAAATATTTTTTTGCAGGCTTAATTTAAAAAGTGTTCATGTGTTCATAAACGACATTGAAAGATGTACGTCTGTTATGGTGCCTCTAAACTTGACTTAAGTAACACTTCCCCTTAAGTATACTGTATAAGATAAATAAGTCGAGTTCAAATACCGCAGCTAACGAGATGTCTGCAACTAATTACTTTCCGCAAATTAACATGCGCGGGAACCGAACCCCAAACGCCAAACCCCAAACCCCGGCCCCTAACCCCCAGACCAACGTAAGACGTTTTAATCCAATTTCTTATCATTCGTGCTAATGTCTTCGTATTTGCATGATTTCTAATTCCTACAGAAAGATAAATTTAAGAATGTCTTTAGTTTGTTTTACAAATGTAATTTTTATAGTGAGTTTGGGGCTTAACGTGTAAAAATATCGCAAATTTTATTAGATTGGTGACGCAAACAGCTGAACATCGGAAGTAATCTTAAACACTTCACTTCATAAGTTTAATTACAGACTTTAAAATGATAATGGAATTTGGGGGTTAATTATTTAAGATTTAATGTTACAATGTCGTTTCAGTTATCAACCGATAGAATGACAGCTATATTTTAAACCAGAAATCGACATGAATATGTAAATAGATTTATAGTCAGGACAATATTTATTTCAAAACTATACAAAATAGAAATCATTTTGTTCCACATATCTTATGTCTTGTTTATTGAATATTTTTGTCTCAAAATTCTCGTAAATATATACTTTGTTATATGTTTTTTTTGTTCATTATTATTTCAAGTTCTTGTGTTTTGACAAAAAAAAGTAGAATTTTGTTTAGAAAGCGATATCGTGAACAAGAATTAAGGAGATTAAAGGAAAAAGCTCTCTTGATTCAGAATCAAAGGGTATGCTAATTCTGAGGGAGTCTTGATATGTTAATAAGAGCGCCCTCTGTTATTGAGAGGATCAACCAGTCGTTTTGTTTTGTTTAGTGAACCTCTGAAAAGAAAGAAGAATTGTAAATAAAATGGCTTCTAAATTTTTATTTCGATACTTTATAAAATTGAATGTTTTATTTAATTTCCATAAAAAATGTTTATTTTTTCATTTAAAAATGTCCAAAAATTGTAATTATTTGCAACAAATCTTACTCAAACTTTGAGGGACTTTTGGGAACATTGGTAGTTCTACAATTTCAAAATAAGAAAAAAAAGCTTGCTTTTTTTTAAACAGTATCTACCACCTGAAATCGGTCTAATTTATCCTCATCTCACCAACTTTTTAAATTGGCTGCCAGACGTTCCCTTTTAGCAATTTTTAATTTTGAATATATTAATGTAATTTTTTAAAAGTTTTGTTTGTAAATCCATCGCCTTTTCATTTGGGATAATATTTAGGGATCCTTTTTTGGTTTTTTGAATGCTAATAAAATACAACACTTTACACAACTATTTTTTTTTTTATTAACAATGTGTAAATGATAAAAACGTTTAAACTTAAAAAAATATTTTTTCTCAAACATTTGCATTAATTAGAACATAATTTTCCATATTACAATCATATTATTACTAGTTTTACAAATTTTTATAAAACTTAAACGTTTTGAGATTGTTAACTATGTGGTGTTTTGCTTTGTATAAAAATACATTTTTTTTAAGTTTTTCAAGGAAAATTGGGGAAATAATAGAAATAAAAATAATTTATTGAAAGAAAAAGATTAACAACTACATTACATTTTACTAGCTTAAATAATAACAATTTGTCGTTGATACGCTTAATCTAGTGATGCCCACAGGCAATGCCTGTGTCGTGGCACCGATATTCAGCAGTAACAATATTTTCTTTCATTAATTACTAAAAAACCTACGCTTACGGCGTTTCGGTATTATTTATGTATTAAATGTTGCTCCAGTGTAAATGAAAAAAGAGGAGAATTTTAAAATTATTTTCTTAAGAGTATAATGTTAAGATAAAATTGTACGGAACTAAAAACGAACCGTGATATGAGTGATTTTAATTTAGCATTTATTAATTCTCATCTTGACGCTTCGATAATATATTCCGTGGTTAGCGACCAAATTGAAAAGTTTGTGGAGTGTCCGCACTGAGATTGAATGCGGTACTCGTCCACATTTAAATGTGAGGGGCCTATCAACTGCTGGCTAATTTAGGAAGTTGGAAATTAAGGTTTTTTTTTGCTCAAATTATGCATATATTTACAAATACAAAGTGGATATGTCCCTTTGTTTTTCAATATTAATAATTTAAAGAATAACACTAAAGGGAATTTTAAAAGGTCCGAAAATAATGTTCTGATTTCAAAAAATGTTTTTCGATTAGAACGTTATATTATCCTTAATAACATACACCTCGTTAATAAAAGTTTTTTTTTTATAATTCAAAGTTTACGCAAATAAGACAAAGTTTTCAATAACAAATAAGACTATCTAAATTAATTTTTTCCTCTAATTCTCTTCAAAGGCAAGGTAAAACATATTTTTTTGTGTTGGCAAATTTCTGGATAATTTTGTCAAACATCGAATGACAAAATGCATCTAAAACCTATGAAATTAGGTATAGTGAAAAGGAAACCGCGTTTTCTGAACATCTCATCTATCAATATCTAATTAAATTATAGCTTTCGATTGCTCGTTTCTTTATCACTGACACGGGGAAGCCTGGCGGTTTTTTTTGTTGAAAAAAGCGTTATCGTCCCACATCGACGATTGTTTCCGATAAGCGAACGCACGGATCGACGGCAGCGCATAAATTTGCATGTATTTCATAACCAGTGAACGGGGGAATAAAATTAGACGCACATGGGTCGCTTTTAAAACCGTTGTTTTTACTTTTTTTCCATACTATTTCGGTTGCAACGGCCGCGCCGGGAAGCGGGAACAGCCGGCTGGGTCTTGGATGAGGGCAAGGAAATTGCTTTGATCAATTTTGTTTTGAAGGAAAGAGGTTTTATAAATATTTACATGTCTTCTAAGATATCAAGTTTAATCATTTACATTTAATCAATGATTTTTGTATCAATTAATTATTTTCTATTATTGAATCTTGTTATTTTTTCTTTTACACTTTGTACAAGTACTGCGGACGTGTAAAGCGGTAAATAACTTCTTCTGTAGCGCCAAAAACTTTAGGCCTTGACAAAATTATGAATATCCTTAGGAATAATGAAACGCAATAAATTGATAAAAAAGGGGAAAGTCCAATTTCTTCACTTTCCAAATGTTGCTATTCGACGATAGATGGCGCTCTATGTATGAAATACAAAAGTGGTCTTTTTTTAATTTTAAAATCATTGGCGGATACTTTCTTTTCAAAATCAAGATTTTTTTTTGTTATTCATAAATTAATATTTGTGTGATTATTAAAGAAGTTTAATTTAAATCAAATAGACGAAACTTAAAATTTGTTTAATTTATACAGATCAGTGCATTTTCTTATTTAAAACTGATAGTTAGAAAGACAATAATGTTTCAAAAGTGATGATTATAGATTGAGACATGCTTGTGTTTTTAAATTTTTCTCATTATGCACAGTGACTTTATCACTTCAAACATTGCTAAAAATAAAAAGAAATAGTTTAAGCTTATCGTTACCATACTAAGTGTACACAGGATGTTACATTTTACTACGTCAAGTAACTAATAATTACTACGATACTTAACCGGCGATTAAGTGCGCAAACGTTGAATGTTTTCACTTAAGTATAAAAACATATTTGTTTTCTTCCACTCATTAATCTTATTTACAATTAGCATAAAAACAATTTCTGCTCTAACACGCATCACCAACATCGCATGTCGGATTAAACTCGAGCCGTCTAAATATTGTACATTTAATATACTCGTATGTCCGACATAGTACTAATGCTAGCTTCACACGACGGTAGAATTATAGAGCGGACAGTGCTAATATTTTATTTTGTTATAGAGTTCTTATTGTAAAAGTATTCTAATTTGAAAATAGGCCCAAATATAAATAGACAAATGCCCGAATTGTGAAAAGAATTTCAAACATATTATTCTATTTCTTGTTTATGGCTCTCCCTCAGCGGATTGGGCCAGTGTCGAGTGTTTGATTTCAAACATATACTTCGTAAGCGCAGCTACAATCTGTCATGAGTCAAAATTTTAATGATTGGCCCAAAGAGCTTCTAAAATGTCTTTATATTGGCTTTATCATTTAAACAGCGACATAATTTCGTATCAGTATTTGTTCAAAAGTTGTCTGTATGGATTAAGACATTCATGTAGCTAATGAAAGCACATATTTGCACCAATTCAATGATGCATGACAGTACAATGCAACCGTTATGTCTTTCCTACCGCGCCCAAACTGGTTACATTAGTAATCACGCTGTATATGATTACAGTCAATTTATTTTCATAAATTACTACAACTAAAAGTAGAATTATTATAGACGATTTCGTTAGTTTTTAAGCAATAATTTAATTAGCTATCACGGTATGAAATTTGTAAAAAATACTCATCAAAAAATAAGAATAATGATTATAATAAACTAGCTGTTCGCTGCGGCTTCATCTGCGCGAAATTATAAAAACTTTATTTTATTGTTTACATATG
>LD688955.1:7386154-7398484 GCA_003118335.3 Papilio memnon | reverse complement strand
GTTGTAGAGCTTATAAATGCGCTGTTTCCTATTTTTTATTAGAGTTTATTTGTACAAATGCATATTTTGATTGACTAAGGACTATTCACTCTAACTTAGCGTAGACTCCGAGGCCCTCAGTTGGTGATGATGATGATGATGACGATATTCTGAACTAAGTACTATGTTACATTGTTTTTAATAATTACTTGTATTTTTAAGTCCAAGTTACAAACCTTTTTACCGTAGTAACGTAGATATTTGTCTACAAGGGTAGAAGTCTGCGGGAGGCAAGGGGGCGGGCGGCAAGAGGGGGACTTCTGTTAGAGAACATTCACATAATATTAGTTTTACTAAATTGAAGTTCTAATGTCTGTGAATAGTTCATACGATATGAAAGCATTTTCTCTTGTTTATATGAACTTGAAATACAAATACATAAAGGCAATTGGAAAATCTATTAAGGTTTGGAAACACGGCATTTATACACATAACAATTTATTCGACTTCAAATAATTCTAGAACTTCTAAGGGCAAAAGGAAAGTGAAATTTTAAAACAATAAAAGGTTTGAAATTAAATAAATTACGCAATAGTAAAATTTAACTATCAATTAAATATGTCATCAAAATGGACAAACAGATCCTTTTCTGAATCTAAACAACCAACTCTAACAGATAAATTGACAAAATCTTTTTAGATAAGCAAACTTTTAAACATATCAAGACTTGCCCGCGACTACGGAGTCGCGGACGGCCGCGTGGAATTAAGAAACAAAAATAAGTAGCCTATGTACTATTCCAGACTACCCTTTACATCTGTCTACAGTGTAAACTACATACACCCATCCTTTCTCATTTATTATAATTAGAAGTGAAATATACCTAACTCTATTGAATAAAAATCTTGTTGCGATGAATTATACATATAAAATACAGTAGGTAGATGCAGTTGTTTACATTTCAGTCTCGCCCAGTCGCTAGACACGAATGAGGTCAACCTCTTCAGTTTGTTAGCGTCAGCGACTTCAAGAGCTGTACCAGCTATAAAAATATATGTCTTGTTGTTTCTATGAGAAAATAATCAATCAGGAATATAAGAAAATGAGATTCACGTTTTAACCTGGCTGTTAACGCTTTCTGGTTTAAATATTTTGGACCAATTAAGTACTTAATTGTAATGTACGCATTGTTCTGATTCTAATCATCACGATGGTTTTACGCTATGCTTACTAAAGAACTGGACTTTAAAAAGGTACATTTAATACCCTGTTATACTGATTTCTGGTTGGGAAATAGCAAAGAAAACAGGAGATGTTAACTAAATTCTATGTCCATCTTGCTAATATTATAAATGCAATGGATGGAAGTCTGTTAGAGTTTGTAGCTTATCGGCTTAATGGATTTCGATGAAATTTGGCATAGATGTAAAGGATAGTCTGGGAGAACACTTTTTTTAATTAGATGTGATCGGAGTCGCGTGTCAAAGCACATAATTGTAATGGTGTTGAGGATATTTTAACAATTTTATATATCGATAGCCAGAACAGAAATTCAAGTTACTACCAATAAAGTACCACCGTCCGAAGCGATTGAGACGATGCTAGTCTTTGTCCAACCATCGATATAGCCAGGGTAAGGAATACTTCGCGGTTGGCACGCGATGTCTGCACAATGCAGCGATACTGACGTTTCAATGGCCGGCCATTCTGGAAATTTGTTGGCCATCGTTGGCCAACAAGCGCGCCGTTTTGTCAGCCCTGTCCGTTACTCTACTGTTTAATCAGGGTCCCCATTCAAATGTACCGCCTTTGACGAGTAATTGCTGATCGATTGAAATGTTACTTTTTAGCAATTACTTCTGTTTTTTTGTTTTATTGTTGGTATCAGTATTATATGGAAAAGTTTCGTATTACAAATTGGAAATAATTGAGTTCGATTCAAACGTAATATTAAAATTTATAAAGCATTAAAGTTTTTTGTATTGTTATGACCGAAATAATTTGATTTTAATTTAAAATATATATATCAGATTGTTACATTAAAAATGTAACCTTCGGATGAAATTTCAGTTCCATCTTCATTTTATTTTTGGTTGTATCTTACAAAGTAAACATGATTGTTTATTCTGTCCACCTGATATGTACGCGGCACGGCGAGGTCAGCGGACCGAACGTAACACATTCGTACAATACGCCGTATTCGGACAACTTATAAAAATACACCGAAAATATTTTCTCCCACTGAAAATACATATCCAAAATACACAAACCGTAAGCTCTTCAGTCAACAATCCTCGAGCGAAAACAGAAGCGGAGCCAGCAATTAAAGTCGAAAATATTATTGAGAGCTCCGTCGACGAACAATAACGAAGCTAACCATTAAAATAAGAGCGGAATAATAAATGAGGCTGGGCAGAGATGAGAAAAAAAAATAAGCGACATCGCGGCGGATGCATAGAAATATACCGTGTACCCGGACCAATCAAAATTCTTCGTCAATTAAGTGAACGGAGATCGTAGAAAAAGGAAAATTGAAGGAAAAACTGAGGGTGGCTTGGCTGACGCTAGGGATGGGAACTCTATGTTAGAAATATCGATACCAACGAAGTTAGGACAGAAAAAGGAAATTATATGATAATTACAGTTTTATTTATTTTAAAGCTCGTTAATATATACTAGAATTAACAAGCAAATAATAATTAACTTGAAAAATCACTATCTTAAAACGGAACCCCTTATTGTATCATAATTAAATAATGTGTCCGTAATGACGAGTTATAATTTAAATGCAACTAAAATGTAACATGGACTTTATATGTTCGTTCTGAATTACAAATATGAAATTACAACGAACTTAAATAATATAAATATATCGACAAACCGTTACATCTCTAGAGCGTCTCGAGCACAGCCTCGATATGAAAGCTATGGAAATAAAGTTTGTTCGTCCCGCATTGTAGCGCACTCGTCGTAAATGGATTTTATCACTATATAAATATTCCCCCGTCCTGTCGTACGCCCTGTTACGTCACGTCACCACGTACTTTTATATTTTATAGGAATCTCGCGTTTATCTATCAATGTTAGATCAAATAATGCTAGTTCAATGTCCAGATTGAAACACTGTTTAAAATTATTGGAGTAACTTTAACCGGTAACTTTGTCCGCGCAAAATTATAAAAAACTAGCTGTTGCTCGCGACTTCGCCCGCGTGTAAACTCACAGATAAATTACCTTTCTAACGGTGAAAGAAATTTTAAAATCGGCCTAGTAGTTTTTGAGTTATTTCAATATATACAAAAATACAAATCCCTTTATAATATTAGTATAGATTAGGTAGCCTTCCAGACAATGTTCTATATCTATGCCAAATCCGTTGTGTTGTTTTGGAGATACCTTCTCACAAACATCCATCCATCTATAAATTCGCATTATATTTTATACTGCGTCCAGTTTACTAAATATTTTAGAAGTCGCACTGCATTTTTTTATGGTTCAGCATTATGTAGACAGATATTAAAAATAAACAAATGGCGATCGTTGTAGTCGTTGACGATCTCTCACAGTCCGCTTCAATTGACATTATTCACAATTGATTTGTATTAATGTCAGCTATAGAAGTACTGCGGGAAACGTTTTATCATTCGGGACTCGTATAGTCCGTCCGGGGCTGGGCAGCGTGTGAAATTATGCGCAAAATGTCCCACGCCTCATTTACCCTAAACGCTGCATCTTTGATACCCCATTGACCCTTTGGTATCGCGTATTAATAATGAATTGAGATGTCCCTTCCTCGGGGCGAAGAACGATTTCTCGATGTGGATAATTTGTAGACTTACGTTTCAAAAATTTTCTTCGAAAATTTGAGCTAGATGCAATATTTATTATAAGGCATTTTGCGTAGAGTTAGACTAGTTAGTCACTTTTGAAAGCACCTATTCTTGATAAACTTCCATCATAAACATGAAACTCGCAAATACAGCATAATATCAGTGTATTAATAAGGGGAGGGATATATTTAGTAACAGTAAAGTACTATAGACATGTGAGCTCTTACGGCAGTCATAAAAACCCGTCGGCACCTGACTACGACCTGACCACCTTGCGTATTTAGGTGCACCAGTGCAGTCCTGACAGACGCGTACTAAAACTGAATATCGATTACTTTCGCTACTATAATGTAATCCCCCGCCCACTTTTCCATTTTTCACCTCCTCACAACAGTATAGTGATCTCTTTCTTTCGCCTACTCCTCGCCAACCCTGGAGCTTCCCTTCTCGCTCTGTGCGCCCCGTATGTAAATTACCGTCTCGGAACGGCAGTGTGCTCGCCCTTGTCGCTACGCACACAGCGCTGTGACGTTTGAGGTTTACTGCCCTGACAGCTTTTGTCCTATTTTAAAACATATCAGAGACGCGTCCTTAAACACACTCTTCTATACGTAGTTGTTAAACAGTAGTGGATAGCGTTTAGTGCGGCGTAGACATGCGAATTCTAAGTTTAACTGATGCCAAAGATAATAGAGCGAACGATTTTTCCTTTAGTACAATCCTTGCGCGTGCAATTTTGCGAACTATTACAGTGTAGTTTGAGTTGATTTTGGTATGGTAGCGTCTGTGTCTTCCAGGTCGTGACGTCACTCGGGTACGTCGAAAATGACACTTTTATGAGCAATAATTTACATTATTCCGGTGTTAAAGCTCGCGTGCCCGCCGATTGATTTTATGTCGGTCGCTTCTGCCATTTTCGTCGGGAATCGAATCACCGCTATAGTACACGGCGGGGTTATTTCGTAATGCCGGTTTTGCGTGCGCTGGCTTTTTTCCCTTGTTTTAGATATAGCTCGTTATTTACTTTGTCGGCGCAACAGCCACGGCGCCCATTCACAGCGTCTAGCTAGAGTAATATGTGCCGCATGAAAGTGAATTATTTTCGTAGTAAACTTGTTTCGGAACGTTTTGTTAGGGTGTTACGGCTGTTGTATATCGCGGTGCTTAGTTTTTAAGCTTGTTTTGGTATTAATACAGTGGATACAGTTTATATATTTTAGAAAATATTGTAGTTGTGATCAGTAAGTGTAAAGCTAATAAAAATATTAAGTTTTTTGATCAATGTACACATCAGCTACTGAGTTATGTGTAAGCAACTAAATTTTGCAATCGAAGCCTATAACGTTCTACGTACGATCAAGAAAAACAATAATAATAAAACAAACAGGTATATTCTCTAATCCGCAGTTAGTTCGGTAGGGCGAAGTGGAGTTGCATTTCGCGGAAGTACTAATGAAGATCTTAATTGGGTTGCGCGTGTGTCCCAGCCCTTATCGACTCCGTTTCTTGTTAGTATGATCGAATGCCTCGCACTCGCTTTTATTTATTGTTGTAATAAAGTTTCAGATACAATTAACCACGACAGATGTTTTTTGAATTCCCATTCATTTTTTAAGAATTGAACTTAAGTAGACATTGGACATTCTTTTAGACGATCAACAAGTTTTAATAACGCTATGTATGGATAGTGTCTAAATTCTTAAGTAAAAATACTGCATTCAATCTTACCTTATTAGTAAAGTTCGGCCTTTAGTCATTAAGGGGTTTCGTTGAACAAAACTCTGTTGGTACATTTAAACCTTGTTTTGCTTCTCAAAACCTTTATAGGTAATATTTCTTCTTTCCGGCTTTTTAAATTGGCAATAAAATAAAGATGGATAAGAATGAGAAATGTTTAAAAGCAATTACTTTAAACATAACTAGCTTGCAGGAATAAATAGTCGAATGTCGTACAAGTCCTAACAGATAGCTCCTAGTTCCGGAGTTAGTGAATTCTGAGAGATATGAGTGCCGCAGTACGGAGCTGTGTAAATCACGAGGTACACTCGCGCACAAAATGTTTTATTTGTACATTAAAAATAATGAATTAAAATAAAATATTTTCTCAGTTTTTTTCACGGAGATAAAGAGTACAAAAATAGTTGAAAACCATAAAGCTAGCCATAACGTGTGAACAAATAATTGTTACCTAAGATTTATTTAGATTTACACAGTTTAGTAAACAGTCAACAAATAGGTGATAACTTACGTGTTCAACACCAAATATCTTGCAGAAAAGATGCTGCGTCGCTGACTTATTTTTATTTTTTTTTATTCAAGGATTAAAAAAGTTTTCTGCATGACTGTACTTGCATCGACTGATTTATGATATAGGAGTGCACAGGTTGGCGACGATTGTAACGCAGCGCCCAGCAGCCGCTCCCGACGCGACGTGTGCTGCATTCGATTCCCAAACGTCTACCAGGCAAGGCTAATTTGATTGATGACATGTATCAAGAACACATTTAACTGTTCATGTTATGTTATAACGCAACAAGGCAACGAAGGATGGAGGAAATAGCTTTTAGAGTATACGAAAAATCGTAATTGGCCTTAACCAAAGTCCTCAATGTTAACATAATTGAAAGTGACTAGATAGCTTCTTAGCTACATTAAACAATGAGTTAATGGATCGAGCAGTTTATTTATGGCAAACCTAACTGTAGTTAATATCAATGAAACACTCAGGTTTGCTATAACATTCGGAAACCAATTTTCATTAACTTCCGTCTTTTGTAGCACTTTAAATCTCAAGGTCACCTTGAATGCTTTTAATGTATTTATTACAACTATATAGGATCATATGGTTTTCTGCATGATACAATTAAAAAAATATCGACAGTAAAGATTCGAAATTCAGACCGCCACATAAGGTAAGCAACCAGTCGAAGCAATGCGGTATTTCTCTTGCGGAATTTTCGTCGACTCGCCCAGAAATTGTTCGCTGATCCCTTTTTTGTATGTGCCCGATTTCTTTACGGTCCGGTTATTGCTGGCCTATGTAAATTTGCCTTTATTAAAGATTATTAAAAAGTTAACATTGCTGTATAAAGAGGAGAAAAAAAAAACATCAAATATTTATGTTCTATATTCCCTAAAGACTTTCTCATCAGTCAGTTTTTCGCCCCGAGATATTGATGAGCAAAATTAATTTAGAAAACTTTTTATCTGCCTGATTTTTTTTAAGTTCTTAGTATTACAGCCTCTAGTTCAATCAGCGTAGGTTCGTTACTGATTTATCAATGGCCACTGTCACAGCAGTCTCATATATCCCGTTCAGGTTAATTAATAGACATGACATGCGATTTCGAACCTTATCACATTATCATAAAGGTTATTGGACATAGGTCAGTAAAGACTGGCATCGGAAGCAACAATGATGTACTTGGACCATTCTGTTGCGAGTGTTTTTTTCATCAGTATCTTTGATCACATGGAGTTACGAAATGATCAATAACAATTATTTTATTTATTTATACACGTGTAAAATATAAACCCATCGTAAATCATATGGAAAAGATAGATGCTCCTGATATAACCCGAGCAATTTGTAAAACCATTGAAGTAAAAGGAAACAATAGATCTATATTGCAAGTACAAGACAAGTTAAACGCATTATCTTCAATAGTAGATGTCTATACGAAAATCATCATAGCTCTATGACCATATCTAAGGAAAAAAGGTTTCAAATATTGAGGTAAAATGTAACCAATCGTTTTGTATTCCTGCGTCGCTGCACACGGGTAGTGATGTCAAATAAATGTCAATAAACTACTGCGCGTTTTACTCGGCCCGTTGCCAACGTGTGCTGAATGGTTGTCATGACAAATGCATATTAATAAATTCCTCTGCGTTTTAAAATACACTGTAGTACGACTGTACAACGGGAAATATGTAGCGTACACAACACTATTTCTTTTCCTTATCTGGACTACTTTTATATGTACCTTTTAATGACACAAATGCTTATATTGAGGAGTTTGATGTGACTTGTTAAGATGATAGCGAAGTTTGTCTATGCCCTTTAATTTAGGATATTTTTAAAAAGTGTAGAATGCCTCATCCACGATTAGTAGTCCGTGCTGATCGAAGACAATAAGAGTCGGGCCACACCGCGTCACTCCTTAAACCTTTTCGCCTTATTTCACTAGCGTTCCTTTTGTTTCGAGGGCATTTCTTTATTTTGTTGGGCGATCTTATTATTTCGCTACCGTGGTCCGCGCTGCGTCGCCGCTTCGTTTTTGCTCGCATTGCCACCGCCTTACAGAAGCACCGGAATGAAGTAATACAACCAACGACTCTTGCGTATTGTGTATTTGCGGGACTACTCTTTTTTTCGCAGCTCCATGTAATGTTTTTGCGACCGTTTCGTTCTTTGTCTTTTAATAATTGTAATAAATCTTAACTAGAATTTTATTTTTGTTTGAACATTTTTATAAATATTCAATTGTAAATTACATGCTGTAACTTCTAAAATATAGTAATATCCTATTCTTTTTCCAATACTAAGTGTGAAGAAAGAATGATTTGATCAGCTTTGGCAATAGCAATTGAGTTATTTTCCAAATTAATACAGGCATACAAAAGTTCATCAGTTGGGAAGCATCAATGCTGCAGATGTTTTTCATACATTCTGGACTAGTTTTATGCACAATCGCTTGTTTGTGGTGCTAGTGTCAAGTGATGATAATATTGTGTTAGGTTATTTGCCTTGATTGAAGAATACACTCCTTTGCTATCATTTATTTACTTTCAAAATCACTTTCTATCTAGTTTTCAATTCTATCCAAATTGAATTCTTAAAATCAGATATTTTAAATTACACGTATCCTACATAGAGGTTATAATGAATGAACAAGCCGGGAATAAAGTCGAATTGCGGCGATCCCCATAGCGTACAACAAAACGAAGCGGCTAACAACGGCGTCTACTTAAGACCAACTGATATCTCCTTTTTAGGTTGGGGTAAGTGCGAAAGCGATGTCCGCGCCCTAATTAACAGGGACATGCGCCCGCGCAGGCGTTAATCACGGCTCGTAGGCGCCCCACAACACAGAGTTGCTTTTAGCGACTGTGTTGTGTAATCTCGGGAATTCCAATTATAATTTCGTTAATGAGATCATTTGGATAACGTATGGGTCTTAGGACCAGTTTTAGTAGCATTTGTTTTGGTAGGTATCAATTTCAGTAATGGACATAAAAACTAGTAGGATAATTTATAGAAATTATTGGAACGGTTCAATTAAACATATTAAAACAAATGTAATGTCAACCTCAATGTTAAATTTGATTTTTTGTCCGCGGGAATGGCAGATGTTGAATTCTTTCGGAATCGCAACAAGCCAGTAATATTTTCGTAAGTTCATAAGGGACATTAAAAATGGTGATATTTTTTCTCCATGGAAATACCTCGAGGGCTATATTTCAACATCGTGTGACGTGTCGACGTCCCGCAACCTGATTTTGTATGACAGACGATAAAGCACTAACAAAAAAACACCGAAGGCGAGCGCCCGCGAGACAATGCGCGCGGTTTTTCAATGCACACAATCGCGGCGGCCTTAGGAATTTATTGACTCGTATGTTTTAAGGGTTGACGATGTTTATGCTAAATTTATTCTTCATTTTAACCTTTCAAGGGTATACGCGTTCTTGCACGTGTGACTGATGTCATTGGCGTTGGACGAGCGGTAATAGACGATTAGGAATAGATCACATAAATAGATAGAGCCAACTAGTTTTCATTTCTTATTTAAAAAGTTGTAAGTTGCTCAACACAATGTATAAATATCCTAGGGCTGCGCATTTGANNNNAATAAATTAAGCTTTCTTTTACTAGGAAAATTGCTCATCAGAGCAGAATACAAATTATAATTAGAAGAATGACTTTTGTCAACCCTATTGCATAAAGTATAGCGGGCGCGGTGCAGTGGCGCTGCTACTGGCGAACACGAACCAGTCGCGCAGGTAGCGGATTGATCTCGCACATCAGCTGTCTGTCTGTCTCCAGCATACAGCGTGTCCCATTATCCCACTCACAGTCTTATCTCGACATATCTACCATTTTAACTCATTAACGAGCAACTGAATAAAGTTGGAAAATAAAATTAATTCTTTGAAGCAGCTTCAAGGTTATTAAAGACAAAAGAAAAACGTATAAAAACAATATTTGAGTAGTGAAATAATATTAAAGCATTTTGTAATATTAATTGACATTTTATACGTTCAAAAGTTTATCAAATAAAAGCTCTCTACAGTTAACGACACGCAATCAATTCCTAAAAAGTACCTAAAAAAATATGTAGAACATGTGTTCGAAATTTAAATTGTCACCAAAAATCTACCGATGTTTTAATCAACCTGTAGATAAGCGTGCGGGCACGCGAGTGTCTCGGCTTAATGGTATCGCCCTGTATAACTAACACATCCTGTCGCGACGTCGGACAGTCGGACGGACGGTCAGCGCGGTTTGGCACGCCCGATTGTACGGATCACGCACTCTGCTTGCTGGCTTACACAACTGGCACGCTCGTGTGTAAAGACACAACCTAATATGCTCGTTTGTACGGACACACAGATCCTAAACTCTCGTTTGCACGGATTGAAAACTCCGGCAAGCACGTTTTATAAAGCACGTGACACTCATGAGTGCAAAAATATTTCAAATGGCTTACAGTTAAACTTGATGTCAATTGTAAAATTGCATTGTTATATTGCGAATTTGTCCGTGTAGCGTTTATTTAGGAATTAAGATATGGCACGCTTAACCCAAAACAGTAATAAAGGCCGTTGATAGTGCTTGAGTAAATAGGTGTTCAGTGTTGTGTCAAGGGATCCGAACGCCTTCGCCGGTGCTAAGGAAAGGTCATCACCCAATTAAGTGTCCCTTAAGCAATCAAACGTGGAGCGGCCTCTGATTGGCTACAATTTGACTCTGTGGCACATCAAAGACAGAGCCAAAAGGCGGGTGTCAAATGGAATATTTTAAGGTCATAGCGTTTGATGTTACCGTGTATTGGGATTGCTTACTGACGATCGATTTTTTGATGTATTTTGGTTACTTACTGCTATGGTAATATGACAAAAAATCTTAATTTATATTCATGTTATAAACAGGAAAGATTTAGCGTTTTGGATTTTTGTGTGTATTAAAATAAGTCAAAAAATATTGGGTCGATTTCAAAAATTCTTTCACCATTAAAACGCTTCGTTTTAGTTGAGTAACATAGGCTTTGTTTGTTGCCTTATTTTTAATTTCACGTGAACGAAGTCGCGGGCAACAGCTAGTCAGAAATAAATCAATATGTATACAAATTTGTTTTACTATACTATTAAAATATTTTAATGATTAAGTTCATTTGTTTATTTAACTTTGCTAATGACTGTATCGATTTTATCTTTCAACTATTTTGAGACGTCACATCGTCGTCACATGAATACAGATACTAAAATACATTTAGACGTACGTCCATCCCCCGGCGCCCGATAATGCTACACTATTTTAAAGGGTCGTTCACACTGTCCTCAGACGGTGCGAGGGTTTTACGGATCGTTTTCAGTCGTTTAACTTGTGATGTTTGAAATTTATTGAAATTTTACAACATTTAAAGAAAATGCCCTGATTTTCTTTTATTTTATGAATTTAATTCTCTTTACAATGACTCAAAACACAAGTAACAGTGAACTTTTAGAACAACAATTATAGCTTACTGATTTTAATTTATTAAATAATAGCTGTGGCTCGCGACTTCGCCCGCGTGAAATTAAAAATATAGCCTATGTTACTCACAGATAAATTACCTTTCTGACGGTGTAAGAATTTTCAAAATTGGCCCAGTAGTTTTTGAGTTATTTTAATACATACAAAAATACAAATCTTTCCTCTTTATAATATTATTAAGATTAAATAATTCATTGTATTATCTTTAGATCCAAAAAAATGGAGCCTTAATAAATGTAACCGTCAAAATATGTCTTTACCAAAGTTGTAGCGAAATAAGCACACATTTTCAGTTCTGTCCGGGAATCGAATCAAGTAGGAAGATAAAAGCGCGTTGCGAGCGCGCGGAGGCTGCGTCCCTCGGGGCCGACCTCTCATTTACTTATCCATTTCGCGATCGTCCCCAACTGATTTCAGCGCTTTATGTGCTTTATGTACACCTCCCTTGTACACGTGGACTATACATAGATTGGGATATTCTATTACATTTTATATGAATATGAACACCTTTATGTCCATTTGAAGTATATGACTTAATGCATGACTTTTTAGATTTTGGAAAAAATATTTTAAGAGAATGCAATTGCAATTATTTTTTTGCACAATATACAAACAAACAATATAAGTAAGTTGTGTAATAGCGAATTCTGGCGTACTAGGGCGAAGATTTCCTACAAATGGAAAGATAGCAAACATCTGTTTATAAAACCTTTAAATAAATATACGAGTAGCTGCCGTAGAGGACTTTTTCGAGAGTCAAGA
>LD688955.1:7366651-7386121 GCA_003118335.3 Papilio memnon | reverse complement strand
TATGTAGAAAAATAAAATATTATTATTTAAATCTTTGCATTTTTTAATATTCCAAGAATTTTTTGATTCACCCTCGTACACGTATTCAAATATTGTTTACTACAACTGTTTACGTGCATTACAAATAAACTAGAATAAAAAATGTAATTTTGTATACATTACTATCAAAATGAACTTCAATTCATAGTTAGAAATATGGTAATGAGATAAAACAAAGTTTATCTTAACGCAAACTTCAATTAAGGTATTGTTGCTCTTTGAAACAGAGTACTACATATACAAACACACTTGAACACAGTACATGTATTTAATCTTACCCCAACATCCCTGTAATGTTCTTAACCGACAAGATTAAGAATTATGGCGTCTTATGCCCTACTCGACAACTCATCGGCTATTCGCCGCCGTTACACAACGATCTAACTGAAATTATTTTGGCAAACTTTGCCCAACACAAGTACACCCTCGATATAATATGAATTACAAAATTAAACCCTATTGTATGTTGTATAGATACCAAATTCCATTGCATTCCCGGAAGGTGGTTCAGACACGTGATTAACGAAAACCTGGAAACTGGAAATCATTTGTGAATCTCTGAAAGGGACAGGTGATGTGATATTATGCAAATTCGTCAGGCGAGAGGGAGACGGAACGCGTGTTAAGGTTCAGGCGTCCCGGATAAAATTTATACCGGGATGAAACGATTTATTACAAAAGCGTTGAGTAGGTACCTACTCAAAATTAATTACACTAAGTTTTGCTTTCATTTCGTGCCATTGTGGAAGATTTCCCTCGTCTTGTCGGCGCATCGGTTTTTATTACGAGCATGACAAAGGGAATTTCTGAAGTAGATATTTATGAGGATTTCGTGATTCTTTTTTTTTGTTTAAGCGACGTTTTGTTTAATGTCGTCTTTATAATTTGTGAGTTGATTTATACTTGTGACGCATTTTACGAACTCGCGAAAAAAAACAGTAATGTTTGTTAGTCTTTATATTTTAAAAGTATGCAATAATGTCTTCAGTCTCTATTCTTATTGCATCCTATTTTTTACTTTAGCTTTGTAATAAAAATATTTTTAGTAAGAACATTTAGCCCTGGACAAGTAATTATTAATATCGGTCATTAACCTCGGCTTACGATATCGCACACTGCAGCGACATCCGGTTCCGGCGCGGTGCCGCGGTCACTTCCGGTGTCCGGCCGCGTGACGTCATAACCGCTGCGTGCGACGCGTTTCCGCAACTGTTATCCATGTCCACCTGTAATATTATAGACTTATTTATTTCGGTTGTTTTATATATTTTTGAGCTTTCTAAATGTGTGTCTCTAAAACAGTCATGTTACGTATAAAATCTATTGATTCCGCGGACTCTCAATTATCTGTTGCAATTTGGTGTGTTGTGTAATAAGTTTAATGTAGTTTTATCTTAATTATTTTCATATAAGATACAAGACTCCTCAGAGTTATGTAAATGAGGCAATAATAAACAGACTTGAGATATGAGGCAGCGATTCGGTCGTCAGTTGCATCGATCTGCGCGTTTTACACGTTTTATCACGTAATCATCAAACGCAGTGAGCTCGGAGAAAGTATGTAGCGAAGAGGGTGCATTTCATGAATATGTATTAGGGCGGGGGCGGGCGGCGCGCCGTCGGGCGGGGAGAGCGGGGGGCGCCGTGTAAATGGAAATTTCAAATAAAAATACCTCAAATATTAACATGAGCTCGATTCGTGTTTTTCCCGCTCTTTTTGTACACGGACGGGACACGTGTGATAACACGCTGGTCAAATTCCACTTTTTCATAACGCAGATTCGCTTTTTGAAATATGAGTGTGGTTTTGTGAACTGGGGATTTTAATAATCAGCTGTGTTTGTGCGATTGTGTTTATAAAATGTTAATTTTGTATGTGTCTTCTATTAGATTGGGTCGGAGTTTACTTAAGTTTTTAGATTCCTAGGACTCTGATCTACGTTTAAATTCAAATATATGTCCCTGAATAAACGAGTTCTAAGATGGTGTGCCGGCTTTATATGAATTTCCTTATAAGAATGTTAAAATAACTTTATTTACAATACAAACAAAATTATTCAAAATTAAATACATTTGATATATATTATAAATAGCGCTGTTTATAATTTAACATTTGTTTTTGGTTCACAGTAATAATTTTAATGCATATTTTGGGTTAGTCATATGGATAGCTTAATTATGACATAAAATTAGGCGAATAAATAAGGTTTGTGGCAAAATGTGTTACAATATAATAATCTGCGTTACAAAATGGTGTAATTTACCTTAAGCACGCAATAAAATAGTGTTGTACGAGCTGTTAAATATTCAAAACGTTGACGATAAAAATCGTAAATACGTGGCAACGATTCACATTGGTCCGTCAATGGTTTTCTGAATTTGACAAGTTAATTTTCATAATGGTGAATAACTTACGTACTAATTCTTATAATGTAATATGACAATAGTAGTAATAAATGATCTTATCTATAATATAATTAAGCGTAAACACACACTTCTTTGTGGCGTAAGATGTCAGCAATTACAGGATATTTTTGAATAATTCTTTTTTTAATAAAAAGCCCTACACTTACGTCACGCTTTAGGCTATATATTTTCACGCCATTAAACTTATATTTTGGATAAAAACCCTAATGTGGGAAAGAGACCATAAGTTGCTGCCAACATCAAGGAAGCAAGTTTGCCATTGTGAGGTAATTGGTATTTTGACATTTGCAATTGATAATTTGACAAATGTAAACAATAAAATAAAGTTTTTATAATTTCACGCGGATGAAGCCGCATGCGCACAGCTAGTCTATACTAATATTATAAAGAACAAATATTTGTATTTTTGTATGTATTGAGATAACTCAAAAACTGGGCCGATTTCAAAAATTCTTACACCATTAAAAAGCTATGTTATCACTGAATTTCACTATTTGTTTTTAATTCCACGCGGACAAATTCGCGAGCAACAGTAATGTAATATGCGAGTCGCAGTAATAATACTATTGGCAATTAATGAGTTAATTTATTCTTATTAATTTCTTTTTAAATGGTTAAATATATGCTTTATCTGTTACTTGTATGAATGGGATACCCAGACAATTGCGTAAGTTTCTGCGTACAATTAATAAAACACTCCATGTAAGGATGGTGTCGACAGGCAGACCGCATCGCGTTGGTTCCGCATCGCTCTGATCAGCGGGTTTTTTGCCACGTCTGCGTTTTATTACCGTTACCAATGTAGGACGTCTGCATTGTAGATGTTCGTTTGTTTCTTGTATACGATTTTGGTTGGCTGGTATTGATTGTATTGAAACGAAATAACTTAGTCTCAATAAAACAAATCGACTAGTCTATTCGAGACAGAGAAATTATTGGCTGATTTTTTAAGGTACAAGATTCGTTATTTTTATGAAATAAAGTATTCAGTGTTGAGGTTTTAAATTCAAAATCAAATTTGTTTTTACCCTTAATTTTTAAAAACCCACGAGACACACCGCTCGAAGGGTCCCGTCATGGGAGTTTTAATTTTGCAATTTGTCCCCCGTGCATCTCAACCTAACACAGTTGTATGCAACGGACAGATGCGGACGTGCGCTTGTTTAGATGTTTTTTGAGATAAATTCTTGTGTTATGTAAATTAATGCAACAATAAGTCACGTCCTGATTTTTGACTTTGATTTGATGGAATCAATAATTTTTATTTTAGTATTATTATTGATTGTTGGGTATATTACTAATATTCGGGGTGAACAGGATCGTCTTCAATAACCTTTCTATTCGTCTGGTATAGTCTTCTGAGTTGAACAATGGTAGTAAACTAAATGAGAAAAGTTTAGTTAAATTAAATGTTGCTATAGGGGGCTTCTTAAGAAATCTTTTAGGGCGATATTCTGGATGTTTTAAATACATTTTTAATGATATCAAAAACAATTCCTATGTGATTTCACGCTCATGGACGGAGAAAACAAGACCAATCAATATTAACATCCCTCCATAAGCTTGTCAAAGTTATCTTTTTATCTACAATTAGGATTTCGACACCTCCCTGCGTTAAAAGGGGGGTTGAGGGGGTCTCCATCAAAGGCCGACCTCTCATTATGCGACGTTATTGAGTTATCAAGCACCGCGGAGGGAGATTAGTTCATACTTCCATACACAAATCCTATCATACAAGCTGACGCCTTTTGCTAAAAACAAGCTCCAATTTGGTTCACCGCAATATCATTCCACTAGTTCACTCTCGACCTCAACATTTATTTCATTCAATGGAAATTAAACTTTATTACACCGCTTTAAAGTATAGTTTTGTTCGAACGTTGTTATTGAGAATAGAACTTTGTCTAAATGTGAATCATTGTCCCCTACACATGGATTCTCTAACAAGGAAGTCGCCAGGGCGTTATTTGCCATTGCAAAGGGATATAATTCCATCCCTTAATTTAAAACGACCTATAATGAGATGCATGATTTGATTATCTTCCTATTTTCGTTGCAAATGTCATTTGGTTTTTGTTTGGTTAAGCTTTTTCGTGGTTTAATGGCTTTTCCTTAATCCGATGACTATATTAAATAGTGCACTTTCCAAATTCTTCATATTTATACAACCGATACAATATATGTATATTAACGCCCTCTATTAGTTTGTAATGGTACTTTAAAATACACGATACATGTGGTTTATGTTTAAGGAAGTCGCAAGACGACGTTGTTCGTAGCGGTCAACGTAGATATCAGAATTCCTAACCCTTGCTCGTACCGGAACCCTTGCTAGTCCGTCGTAAACTGTTTTGTGAGGTCAAGGTACATTCACAACAAAAGGATGGAATTCTCTTTATCTCGGGCCCTGATTAAAGGGTTAAGGAATTGAACTTATGTTGTATTGGACCTTTCTCTATTGTATACAACAAGGGCTTGATATTTTATTGAATACTAGCTTTCGCCCGCGTCTCCGTCCGCGTGATATTAAAAAAAAACAAAAGTGAGTAGCCTACGAGTATGTGTTTTTCCAGACTATCCTCTACATCTATACCAAATTTCATCAAAATCCGTTCAGCCGTTTAGGCTACAAACATCCATCCATCTAAACATTCGCATTTATAACATTAGTATGAAGTATGATTGCACAATTATTATTGAATATAAAAATGTTATCACTTGATCATTGATTATAATTATTACGTATTTCATTATTAATTACTCGTCTATAGCTAGGACATAACTAATTAAATATTCAATCAGTACAAATCTATGAGAGTGGAAGGTAAGCGGACCGAGCGGTGGTGACAAGAAGGCAATTAACAATCAAATTGCGCACCCTCGCTCGCGCCTTTATTGGGCGTGGGCGCGGAGGGCCGCGGTCCCGACGTGCAAATTTCAAATTGTGAACCCTGCATAGGTCGTAGGTAAATAGTGGCCGGTCTGTACCTGCAGGGCTGCGGGATGCGGGGAGCGGGGAGACCGAATTCGTTAGGAGTCACTCGAGCGTTCATTCGTGAACGGGGTCGGCATACCCGCTATGTGCCGTCATAGTAAATATTTGCATACATATCAAATTCGAGTGTTTGGGGGATAAATACGAAAGGATTTTAAAGACAGTCTATATTTGATTTCAGTTTTTTTGATGAGTTAAGCGAATTATTTGTTTGATAGTGCATAGGGTTGTGTTGATATATTTCTGTGTTTTGCATGATATTTCGCACTCACCCCAACTGGCCGCCCTAGTGAAACTCGATACGCCAAGTCTCTTGGTAATTAACTACCGATTTCGTTTCTTGATGTATTTTTAAAAGCGTCCGACGGCTTTTTAATGGTTATTTTATGGTGACGGATCGCTTATTAAGTTTTTATGGCGTCGCGAGCAAAGTGACAGATGGCTTGTAGTTTGACACCAGATTTGAGGGTGTCGCGACATGTCGCGTCGCCCGGCCTCGCCCGGCCTCGCCCGGCCTCGCCAGATAAATGGAAGAATTTGTAGCAAATTTTTCCTCTAATATTTTTACAATACGTATCTGAGAAGAATCGCAAATGCATAGTCATAATATGTATGTATGTATCGTGTATATTAACGTAGCTATTCTGATATTAAAATCGAATTCGAAGTTACTAGTAGGCAATGTTTAGTTAAATAGTATCTATTTTTCAAATGAACCCAAGTTCTGGTTTTATGAAATTGAATGATTTTTTTATGAAATTCAGGTTACAACTAATAAAGACTAACAAAACAACAGTTTCATTCAATATCCATACAATCTCTGAAACGTTTATGACTTTAATCATACAGTTCTCACTTAATATATTAATTTCTCATTCCCGAGGGACGCGGGGGTGAATTAAAACAGATGACGCGGCGGAACCGACACGGCTTTATAATTAAAAAGATAAGGAATATTTTCTTTTCGTCCAGTTATGAGGGAAAAACCCCTTCACGTCCGCGGGCCGGGCGTTTGGGACCGGTTAACCGGTTAAGGGGCCCCGGGGAGCTCCCAATCGGCGTTGCACTGCTGATTAAGTAAACTAAGATAATATTGGAGATGTACTAACGTCAAAAGTCAACAAGGGATGAAACGTTAAGTTGATTCGCTCGGTATTCTCAAGGGTTGTTCGAGGATTGTTATCTTCGATAGTTACTGTTTGAGAAGATTGGATTGGCTCTCGGTACGAGTGTTCTATTGTTCGTTTGTTTGTGTTGACGGGCTTGATGCTGGTGATCTGCTCGCGAACGGGTTTTTAAAAGTCCTATAACTTTTCATTCAGATATCATACTTCATACTAATATTATAAATGAGAAAGTTTAGATGGATGTATGGATGTATGGATGGATGGATGGATGTTTGTTAGAGTTTGTAGCCTAAACGGCTGAACGGATTTCGAAGAAATTTGGGATAGATGCAGAGGATAGTCTGGAAGAACACATAGGCTATTCACTTTTTTTTTTAATTCCACGCGGACGGAGTCGCGGGCGAAAGCTAGTATACTTATAACTATTGCTTGTACCCGACAAGACTTGAATTTTAAGGTAGACACTAAAGCATATTCACACGTCTTTATTATGAACGTTGACGCAGCATGAGTTAAGTAGCCAAACAAACATAAGCGTCCTCAAATCTCTTTGAACTATCCCTGATATTCAACTTGTAAACAAAGGGGCTTACTGCAGAATAATGTAAGTCAACGAACTGATATTGATATATTCTTATATTGTAAGACTGTAAGACAAAGAAGTGAATTGACTTGAGTCACATTTGCAAAAATTAAACTCAATAATAAATTTACTGACCTTGAGTTTTTAATTCTATAAATTTAGAATTGCGAGTACTGCTTGGTTGGTTTATCACTATTTTAAACCCTGTGTATCAATAGAAACGGAATTAAATATTGTATAAAAAGCGGAATATTGGTAAAGTGGTAGAGGATGCAGGGTACCGGGCGCAGGGCGCAGGGAGCAGGGACGCACTGGCTGCTTAGTATTCCGGCGGAGTTCGGCCCTGTATTGATTGCTGCCGCCCGCCGCTCGCCGCTCGCCGCGCCGGCTAGGGCGGACTTTTTCAAAACAATCGCAACGTGTAATGATTTTTTCAAGTAAACTTCTTTCTACTCTCACTTTGTACTTTGAAATATGATCACTTTAGTACAAATATACTTTTAAAGTTTTTAACCCTTGACCTATATAGAGCGGGCGCACATCTTTGATTAATTATCGCACAACTGTTGTGCGGTTGTCGATTGTTTCGCAGCCAATTCAACTGTTTAGCACAACTAAAAATCGAGTAGTGTGCGCACCTCCATATAAGCTCACAGGAATCACAGCGCGACTAAACAGTTGTGCGATAGTTTAGTCAAAGGTCCTTAACGTCGAATGTAAAGTAGTTTGGTTATCATAATAGGTTAAATTCTGTTCTGTCTAAGCGTAATCGTAACGAAGCATTGCAAATCGTGTTCTAAGGATTGCCACGTCCTCAGACAATGTTATTGGGGACGGCAGATCCATTACAAATTCATATCTCGATCGAACTAAAACAAGCCGAGGTATGCGGTGTGATATCGGATGATTTGATTAGAGTCTCACCTGAGGCGTCATAGTACAACTCAGGTCTTCAATAGTATATTATGTAAGTCAATTAGTCAATGAAATGTGAAACATATAAATAAAACGGGAACGTTTATTAGAATCCACATATCAAACATAAGATAAGGCGTAAACGAGTTGTTTTTTCGTCCACTTTAATTGAAATCGAGAGCAGACGTATTAAAATCAACACAGATGTCGATAATCTTGACTTACACTTGATGCAGTCGATTCGATCAATCTAGATTTTATTCTTTCGGTACATAATCAGCTTGATAATTTACTGGAAAGATTATCCTACATATTTTTTCATATAAAATATTAATAACAGTCTCTAGTAAGACTATAAAACAACGCTCACGAAGACATATGAAGATCAGATAAGGAGTAGCAAGGGGTTGCGTTGACCCTCTACGAGATGTTAGGGTTATCTTAAGAAGTAGTGTGGTGCAAATGTACTGAAATTTAACCTTGGGTCGAAATTGCCGATATTACATCGCAATAGTGTCACAGTTCACAACATACAGTTCGTCGTGTAAGAGCCATGTGCGATTGTCGATTGTTTCGCAGCCCATTCAACATTTTAGTTGCACAACTAAAATTCGAATAGTGTGCCACCTCCATATAAGCTCATAGGAATCAAAGCGCGACTAAGCAGTTTTGCGATAGTTTAGTCTAAGGTGTGAGCGCTCTAAGGAATTTCATTTCTCACGTAACGTTTTATATGACTAAAGCTGACTTTAGACAATAACACATCATGATATATTGTAATTGTTAATAGTGTGAGAACATTGTTTAGTGTGTTGTATTGTGTTGCTGGTATCAATAGCGGGTCGGTTTATTCCGCTTTTTCGCCCCCCTTATTAAAGGCCCCAATACAAAAATATTGAAACACAGACGGCCGTAGTGCCGGTGGGCGTCGCCGGCCATATTTATTATTTTTGTCACCATTGTACTCGCGGCTTATAGCGCGTATTTAGATGAAATTGGGGATAAGGCCGGCTAATCTCGTCCTACGCTTCTATTGTGGTGATGTAGGTATCGATCCATTCGGGATTAAAGAATGGTACAACACTAGATTTAGAAGCGATTGCAAGTAAAATATAACAGAAACTATTGTTATTATAAGGAAACATTATTGAACAAACTCGGAATAAATTATTATTTTATCTATTGTGGTGAAAGAAAACGTCCTGGTGTAAACAGTACATATCGGCGAAGAAATTGAAAGATATGTTTGAAGTTAAGCAACTCGCAGTAAGCCAGCGTGGTTGACAATATGCTAGTCACCTCTAGCTTAGGGTAGTCTCAGAGCCAATTAGTAGGGTTGATTTTGATATGCATGTAGGGATGATGAAATTTCATAAGCATTTAATATCTATTGAAAGAAATCGGTAAACAAAATTACTTAGTAATGCGGTACTCCTAAAGAGTTGATTGTCATTATTGTGCAAGTTTACAAACGTTACATCACCGAAAGAAAGTAGAGAAATAAAAAAAAGCGAGGACAAAAAGGGAGTTTGTCTAAATACCTCGTTTCAACCCCACTCACGCCTAATCTCCAAACAAAGCGATGGCGGGACATTTTGGCGCTGGAATAATGAAGAGCACGTGCCTTGCGGGGCTCGGCCCCTGCCAGCTCGCCGGGGCAGACACGTGGCGATGGCTATCAGGCCGCTCACAAAACAAAACTACGCCATCGTCTAGTGCAATCACAAAAAATATTAGCGTAATTGTTTTGGTGTGGGAAAAATAGAATGTTCGAAAGAGAACACAAATATCAATTTAATTAAAGTCAAATGATAAATTATGATACGATCTGGAGTAGACGGTTTTTTTAAAAGTGTAGAAGATCTATTTCGTTTAGCTTCAAGAAAGACGTTTTCTACAGAAAACTTATTGCTGTTTTGTGCTAAACCGCAATGCATGTACTGATATTTTTGTATGTACTGCAGACTTAATTACTCTATTAGGTTTAATTTTGCTAAGTTTACATGAAATTCCGTTATTATTTATTAAAAATATATCTATATATTATGTTTAATAGTTTAGGAAAGCGCCTTCTACTATTCTTATTTCTTTCTTTCGCCGTGTAATGTTTTCTTCATTTAACATTCATATTATTAAAATGTACATAAGATTAATATCATTATCAAATAAAACATTAGTGCTAGATACAATCAAGTAAGATCATATCACAGAGTAATAAATTATTTGATAAAGTTGTTTCACAAACTTAATTTATTATCAAACGAAGCTGTTAAAATGCAGAATCGTATAATGAATTAAACATTAAACAAACTGCCGACTCTACTAATGGTTCTTATTACTAATGATATGTATATCAAAATAAAATATAAATCAACTAGAAACAACATCCAAGTAACGTGTCTATAATGTGTATTTAACTTCTTGTAACAGTTTGTGGAAGACTTCATTCGGTCTTCTTGAAGACTAAAAGTTCAGTAATTACTGACGGCCAAAGTTAGAGAAAGACAAAAATCAGATGCTACTTAAAACTTACTTCCAATGAATAAAAAAGGTACACTTAACAATGTAGGATACTAATGAAGATTTGTTTTAAATAATACAGTACTGGTGTTGCTAAATAGAAAAAAATAATGACAGTGACTAAATATTAAGCCAAAAATATAAACGATTAATTTTGGTTTATGTATCGAATTAACAAAATTTGGATTTAAAATGCTCCTGTTTGTTACTAAATAAGGACCGCTTATTTTAATGAAGCCACGTGATAATTTGTGCAATCAACGACTTATCTTACTAACATTATAAATATAAATGTTTGGATGGATGTTTGTTACACGGTATCACCAAAACGGACCGCTAAAATTGGGTACAAATATAGAATATGGTCTACAACATTACGAGTACTACGAATCTAAGAGTATACGTGGCTTGAGTAACACATACAGTAACAGTGTCTACAGAACAAAACAAATCACCGCAAGCAAAACCAAAGGCGTCCTCACCCGACGCCAATGTATGCGACGTGCGTTCAGCACAGGCAATAAAATAATAATTATAAACATGTGACTTATTAGCCATACATGTTGCATTATAATACAAACTACAAGGCCATAGCAACCACAATAGCATCAGGCAAATTAGAATTCAACTAACGTTAAAATAAAGACGGAATTACTTAAGCAATTGATTTAGAAGTTATGATTTTAATAAGCGGGATGTAAAAAGCAAAAGCAAAATAACAAAAGCTTGAACAATAGCAGAGTCGTATCATTTGTTAAGCGTCCCTTTTGACGATCATTGTAACATGACTGATGGGGGGGAGTGGCCGGGGTACAGTCTGCGACTAAACTCCCTAAATACGTAAACCTCAACCATTAATGTTGCATTGCTATAAAATATGCCACTAAATGTAATTTTGTTTCGAAGTCACTATGGCTTCGAAGTTTTATTTATTACTGTGATAGTACTTCCTTGTCCAAGTTGTTTACTTGTGGCAGACGTTAACCTGGTGTGTTCGAAACTGCCACCTAAAGTGTGAAAGGAAAGACGAAGACCAGTAAACTCGTACCAAAAAGGCTCTTTTGGAAAACAAATTTTGTCAATGCAAAAAATTTTAATGCCAATAGCTGCTGCTTCTACTAGCACTTAGAATGCTTCTAGTAGATCGCACTGTATGATTTTGACTGGAATTTTTACCTAGGAACAAATATTTTTTTCTTTTAATCGTGTATGGTGATTTTACATCACTAGTTCAATTGCTCAAGGCAATTCACGGCACATAACGAGAACATGAAACAATGTCGTAAAACAATTCGTTAAATCGTCGAAATAATTTATAAAAGTAGGGCAACACCGTCACACGACAACCCCATTCATAAAGATTTTTTTACACACCCTTTGATGTATAATCTTAATGTCATCGTAATGTTATTCTAAAGTACACCTTATTCGATGGAGATAGAGTAGGTATTATAATAGCTGATCTGAGAGAGTAAGTCGCGATTTGTTCGTACGCCATGTCATTTGACTAACGACACCTTAATGTGAAGTATTTAGTCAGAAGCGGAATGGTTTTATTGTGAGCGAGCAATGTATCGAAAAGTTTTAATTTCGGTTTATGAGTCGAGAGTAATGCTCCCTTTTAGCGCAGTCACCCTACGTCATGTTTGTAGAATGATTTATTTACACAAGTCAGTATTTGCTAAATGAACCCAAATAGTGAGCTTCTCAACAGAAAAACATTAAGCTATTGTTTGAGTAGTTTGTAATTCTTAAGGAACTTTGGAGGTCATTTTAGGTTTGTGAAGGCACTATTTGTGTCATGATTCATCACCAGCTCACTATATGTTCCCACTGTGGGGTTTGCAGCTTACCCTAAGGTAGGGGTGACTAGGCCATAGTCAACCACGCTGGCCAAGTGCGGGCTAACCATGTAGTTGTGACCATGATTGAAAACGTACAATTGTATTTATTTAACCCAATGGCTCATAGGTTTGATTTTGTTGATCGTTATTACCAGCCTCTAGGAATGTAGCAATTTGGGTTTCTACTGCTTTCCTTAATTGCAATTAACTTTCCAATTATAAACGTACGTTAGCAAAACAAAAGATGTTCAGTACACAAATAGTCGTTTTCTTAAAAAAAAAAATATTATTAAGGACGTAGTTCTTCAAATGTTTATTGAGATACAATTATTAAAACGCACATTAAATGTACCAAATGTCGTCATTATGTCACAATTGTGAAACACTTAAAGGATATATCGATCTAATTCCTTTACAGAAACGCTAACTCAAGCAAGGCATTCCCAAATGAGCATTAGTAAAGGCAATAAACCCGACACCCTAGTCCAGGAAAGATTAAGCGTTCTAATGCCATAAAGAAGGCGAGTGTGTCAGCCCTGTACCGGCACTGCGGGGAGTCTTTGTAGCGTTTTATTGACGTCCACAGACTCCCCGAGGTGACCATTGTTGCTAGCGCCGGGGACGATTACTGGAACCTTTACCCTAACACCACCATAGGAAATGATACGCCGTATTTGTTAATTTCTTCTCAGGGGTCCCTTATTTGTTATTAATATTTTCTCCGGTATAACAAGAATTGACCAATAAATATGAATGTGGAGCTTGGATGCCAATAGATGTCGTAAATTGAGGTTATGTTGCAATTGAACTATGTCACTAAAATTGTATTGTTATTCGAGAGTGTACATTTATTGCATGAAATCTTTATATGTAGATGATTAGTCTTAAACTCAACTTACCGTTACATACTTTTTTGGTCTAATCATTGGGAACCAGTACTTCAAAATCCTGTAAACGAAGACAGATGTTGTATAAAATTGGCTATGATTTTATACGATTTACAAGTTCATAAATGAGTACTAGCCTCAGGGCATTCACATTGTTACTGTGACCTCACATTCTGTGCAAGTTTTTAAGTGGACCCCCAATTTACGACAGAGTGTCAAACCACTTTCTGAAAGTAGTTCATTGAATGGATTTATCAAGGGACTTTTGAAATTGTTGTTATACAGTTTTAAGTAGTTTAAGGGGTTTTGTTGGAGATTAATATATTTCTTTGTCATAATTTAAAATTATTAGCTATTTTTAACGCTATATTATGTTTGTAGAATATATGCGACTATAATGTAAAAGGCATATGAGGCAAAGACAGCTATAGGCGAAGATATTCTGAGTGTAATACTTAAAGTAAATAAAAAAAATGTTTTCAATTGCTCTTTATAGAGTTCAGAATTAGAATCTAATGCATAATTTCACGGCAACGGCAATAAGCAGAGTGGCGCAGTGGAAGCGTGCTGGGCCCATAACCCAGAGGTCCGTGGATCGAAACCACGCTCTGCTAAGAATTTTTTTTTATTTTTATTAACCTCACTTTTTAAAACGAATTATTTAAAATAGGATGTACTGAATTTTTAAATAAAAGCTATTTCCACTTATTGTTTTTAAAATCTTAATCAAACCAAATTAAGGAAGACGATTGTCGAAAATGGAATTAAAGGCAGTTGACGCCACAGGCTCGAACATCGTGACGTCACTACCATCAACCACTTACTAAACCTTCCAATACAGTCACATACTAGGCTCAACAGCGCATTAACAATAAGAAACATTGCAATGTGTGTGAAAATTTAAACTGATTACATTTATAAAGTGACTTTTGTACAAGTCAATCGATGACCACTCCATCATAGAGTACATCTTAGTGCACATGGGGTAGTCGAGCCCCAGGCAAGTCGCGCCTCAAGGCTATCATTACCATAACAAGGCCCCCATTACGCACCTATAGCGAAACCAACATATCGTCAATCATTTTACCACTACCAAAACGAATCATATAACGTAAGCGCTATGTCATAAAGTTGAAAATCGAATAACAATTTTCAAATGAAGCGAAGTACAATTTTGTACTTCACCATGTCGCAGTTAAAACTAGAAATTTGACAGTCGAACGCATCGTTTGTCAATCGACATCGGTTATGCACGCCGAGTGGACAGCCCGCGGCTAATTTGGGGTCTCCTCGGTAGGTATTTTTCCTAACTAACTAGATAACAAGTGGTTTTAAATTGGAATTTACATAATAATGTGTCGGAGAGGGTAGTGTAATGAAGTTGTGAGGGAGTGACGTTCACTTGTCGCACTTGTGAACGCTGCGAGCCGCGAATACGTTGGACATAGTATAATGTAGTACTCGTGCCTATGTTTGTGTCTCATATGCACTTTAGTTGAGCCATGTTAAATACAAATTTCAGTGTTAAAACAAACACTATATACTATCTGTTACTTTTATAGTACACACTAGATGTTGCTCGCGACTTCGTCTGCATGAAAATAAAAAATAATAATAAATGTAGCCTATGTTACAGATAAATTACCTTTTAAACGGTGAAAGAATTTTTAAAATCGGTCCAGTATTTTTTGTGTTATTTCAATACATACAAAAATACAAATCTTTCCTCTTCATAATATTAATATAGATAAAAAGAATACAAATCCAAACTCGTTTCAATGATTTACTTTGAAACGTATTATTTTAAAAATTATAATATATTAATAATTTAAAATATTTTAAAAATTATATTAATATTTTAATAACCATATTAAAATTAAATTTTATTATTTTAAAAATATTACATCTAAAACAATTGTATTAAAAATACATTTTTCAAATTAACAGCTTAGACTAGCAGTACGTGTTAATTAGACATCGTTATTTTATGTTAAATATATAAACCCTACATTTTAATCGTATCTATAAAGCTTAAAATCGTGTTTATTCTGTTCATAGTAGAGGTAAATTTTAAAAGAAAAGCTCTTGCCTCGGGCTGATGGCGCGTTTAAAAAAACATCGCTTCCTACAGAGCGGCCACGTGCTGCAAATTATCAATATCCCATGATAAAACAAACGCCCGGTGACTGTTTGTGTTTGTCGCTTGTTTTTAGACAAAACTCGCTGAAAAGACCGATTTAGTAGTGCGTACATTTTATATACAGACTTTAGAAGGGAGTTGTTTGTGGGGATATTATCAAAAACCAATTTACCAAATATCTCCACCCCAGAGCTTAGAACTTAAAAATAATCTTAATAATGGATGGATTTTTGTTATAGATTCCTAAACGGCTGAACGAATCTCGATGAAATTTGGCATAGATGTAGAGCATAGTCTGGAAGCTCATAGGCTTCTTACGTTTGGTTTTTTTAATTCCTCAAGGATGGAATCTCGGGAAAAAGCAAAGTAGAAAAAATTAAAAGATAATTATTACTCAATCATTATGGAGTAAATAGAAATGTACATCAAATCTACAGTCAGTTAATGACGGCTCCCTCTCGCAGATAATTTTCAGTCATTAGGTACATTCACCCTTCCTCGGCGAGCGAACTTTATCATTTCTAAATAAAGACGTCTAGCCCGATATAATTAAGTTCACTAAATGAAAATTCTATTCCAAATATTATTACAGTGTGTATACCTTTAAGAATAACACTTGAACATCAAAACAAACGAAAGTTATAATCATAGGAATCAAAGCGAGACGAATCAGTTGTGCGATAGTTTAGTCAAAGGTGTGCGCGGGCTTTAAACAAGAAATAAATATGGAATGTTAATTTTCAAGGAATCAAAGACATATATTTTCAACAATCTATGTCAATGAATGTATACGACGCAGTGCTATACAGTACGGGGACAAAAGTGACGTGACGCATCACGTACCGCGTGACGTCCTAAATACCATTCCCGGTGCCAGATGAGCTCGTACGGTGACGTTGCCGCACGCATTCCTCGCTTTATTGAAATATCTCATATATTAAAAATATGCCATAGATTCAAACGCTTATATCTTTTTAACAATAAAAAATGTATCCAGTAAAGCCAACTAGGCGAATATACTATCTGTGTGAAGTAAGGAACGCAATAAATTCTCCTAATGGCAATTGACAATTGGTAATTGTCACCATCAACGTTGCTAAGACGTGCCACTACTGGGTAAATATAATACAATAAAGGAAAACGACCTAAGTATCGATTCGTAAAATATCGATAACACGGTTAACTAAAACAAGTACAGCGATTTCAATTGATATAACATGACACAAACACATGTAGTGTCATAGAAAAAAAGAAAATAACAAATGTTGAATGAAAACAAAAGAAACGTTGTAATGGCGAGGTATTTATGTAAATAAATTTATGGAAAGCAAGTACACGTAAACAATGCTACGTAAAAACACCATTCGCCGTTTATGTCTGATAGCATGGCCGCGTATTAAAAAGGTAAGTTATATTTTATCTTATCTGTAATGCACGCCACTGTTTACTCACGTCAGATGGAGGCACGCGATCTCTCCGTCCCGCTCTCACATCCCCCCTCTCTGTCTCGTTTTGACAGATCGAAGTACCACGTGACACGTCACAGTGTATCGCTTCCCGCCGCAATAACAACCGTGTCGTGGAAAATTCCCTTTTCGTTCCACTAGTGATCTATCAAACGTCACTATAAATCATGATTAACGTTTTCTACTTTACATGTACTCGATTTTTTTTTGTTTTGTTTTTAATTCTATTTTTAATCGAGCACTAGTAACACCGGAGCAGCGGTATCGCTGAAAGACGTGGACGCACTGGCTGAATGCCGCTTTACTCTCGCTCGTTCGACTAAATTTTCAATTCAACAGGGCCTTTATAAGGGTAGTGTCGCCGTACAAAATTTACATATCCACGCAATAAACCAAGCGGGCGTCTGTTTTGAATTCTGGCTGCATTGTGTTTTACTATTGGCGTATTTTTATAATGAAGTCAGTGAGATAAAATTTTAAAAGAAATTGCTAATTTTGTCATTAATTCCTTTAATCATACTTTACAAGTCACAGTAACTCCTCCATTATTAAAATATTATAAATGCGAAAGTTTTGATGGATGTTTGTTATCTTCAAACTTAATGGAACTCTATGAAATTTTACACAGAAGTAGAACATGGTCTGGAAGAACACATTGGCTTCTTTTTAAATTTTATTTTTAATTCCTTGCGGTCAAAAGGTATCCTGTCACATCTATGTAATGTCGAACATCAAGAAACAATTAGAAACATTTTCATCACACATCTCAGTATGTGCTCTACAGTATGTGCTGCTGCAGCCCTCGTATCTGAATCCACTCCCTTCTTACCCATATCCTATTTCACACAATTCATCCATACTTTCTTCGGCCTTCCTCTACCTTTGTAGCCATCACATTCAATCTTAACACTTTCTGGTTTAAATCCCCATCGTCATAAAATCTTGTCAAAGTTTATTTGATTTTTTTTCGAAGTCTTAATAGGCTGTGCGTTAAACAAAGAAGCAATATTTTTCAAACAATTCAAGTACTGTTTAATATCACATATCTAATAGTTAAGAATAACTTTGATTAATAAAAGTTCAGAGATTTTATTTACAGTCAAGAAAACTTAACGATGCAGTTTTGTTTTTTGTAACGATTCATTTTAATTATCTATACTAATATTATAAAGAGGAAAGATTTGTATTTTTGTATGTATTGAAATAACTCAAAAACTACTGGGCCGATTTCAAAAATTCTTTCACCGTCAGAAAGGTAAGTTATCTGTGAGTAACATAGGCTATATTTTTTTTGATATCACGCGGGCGAAGTCGCGAGCAACAGCTAGTATAACATAAAATATTATATAACAGTAATTTAGTAATGAAAATTTCCACTATCGATAGTAAATCTAACTGAACAAAGTACAAATAAAACGCCTGAATACATTAACATACATTAGTATCGAAACGTTTTCTAATGAATTGAGTTTTCATACGCGTTGATCGCTTTATTAAATTTGCTAAGAAATGCACCAAAAGTTTATTACAGTGTATTTCTTTGATATAATTTTACGCTAGGTATATGCACTTTATACGACATAGAAAAGTACTAGAGTGGTCAATATTTAATGGAATTTTAAGCTTAAGTTGGCCTTATCATTTAAGATGCTGTTATATAATATTTAAATGTTCAGTAATTGGCCGTTCTTCAGTAATTTACCCATCGTTCTTACAGTGAAGGAAAACATCGTGATGCAACCTGCACATATTAGCGCAGAAATTCAAAGATATGTGTGAAGTCAACCAACCCGCACTTGGCCAGCGTGGTTGACTATGGCCTAGTCACCCCTTATTAGGTACGCTCCGAGCCCGGCTGAATCGGCCGTTACCAGCAATTTCTGTGTACACATTTTATGTAGAAAAGAATATTAATCTTATTGCATTAAAAAGCCAGATCATTAAATACGTGAAGACGGTAAATCATTTACTTAATCAAATATAATTGACTAAACACCTCGCATTAGCATTGCAACTTCGATTATAATAAATTGTAGATAAATCGTCTGTTTTAGTAATACAAAAGTATGAGTGTAATTGAATGTTAGTTGAACGCTCAGTTGCTCGTTTATAAATAAATCATTTATGTAAATAACCATCGGGCGTACCTGTGATTACTGAGCATTATGGATACTCGAGATGTGATATTAAGAAAATGGACAAGTACGAATCGTGTTTCGTAATGAAGGTTCCGTAGAGTATAACGATTAAATTTTTGACATATTTAAGAATTCTTACTTCAAAGTTAGCGTTTTAAATGTGACACTTACTTATAATTTATTTCGTAATTTGATTAATTATTTCCAGTGTGTAGACTTCAAGCGTGTAATAAAAGAATTGGGTTCAGTCGATTATTAATAAACGATCCGCTACTTTGAAGTAATATCGTTTTAGTTATTTATTTTTTAAATGTAAGAACAATATGTATGAATTCCTTGAATAAAATTAATGACAAGGTATTAAGTCTACAATCATCATCATCATCATC
>LD688955.1:7343432-7358059 GCA_003118335.3 Papilio memnon | reverse complement strand
CTTTCACGTTACCGCACAGCAATAAATTAATGGAAACTGAAGTGCTACTTACGACGAAATGTCAGTTAACAAAGTATAATGAAAAGAGGATGAAGAAGAAGGCAAATCGCTAAATCTATAACTCTCAGCAAGTGCTAAGAATCAACTTGATGTGAACAGAATTAACACTAAAGTAAGATTGTTGGTAATACCTAATCTAAAGCAATGCCTCTAGCGAGAATGGATAGCCATTGAACAGGATTTTGGCTGAGGGATAGTTAGATTCAACACAGGTTAGCCTCCAAGATGGACCATGAAGGTAGATAGTGAAAGATAGAAGATATCGCAATAGATATTTGAGTTGAAAAAAAAATAGGCCGTTTAAAAATTACAGTCGAATAGATGGAAACAATGGTCGTTAAAAAGTGTAAAACATGGAACGTGGGCATCCCTCGGCATAACATACTAATGACTTAGCGAAACCTGTGAGCTCCTTCCAAAATTAAACAAGGTAAAAAACCGGGTAAACGATCGATCACCGCTGGCCTCAAACAAAACACAGAAAAAAACTACGAGAAAGGATGTATGGAACAAATTAAAAGCTCAGCATGAGGTGTACTGCCCGTCCACGGACCAAGGCTTAGGGCAAATATTAAAGCTGTCAGTTTTGTGTAATTTGAAGGCTCGTTTTCGAGTTATAAGTTATGTTATTGAATGTTTTGGGAGCACGGGCCCCATCGGCCGTGTGAACAGACCTTAACGAGACACGAGAAAGTTATCTCCGTAGAAAACCTGAGTAATTGAAAACATATCCATATAATCAGTGTCTTTTATAACTCTAAATAACTATCATAAATATAATCAAATACTCTTTATACCCGGATTGATATTCCATCCGCATTAGTGTGGTTATAGAACAAATTGACATCGTACGTAATAAACATTTTATTTAACTGTTATGAAAAATAACGTTACTTTTGAATGTATCTATGAGTTATTATTAGTAACAATACGATTTCCATTAGACCACTTAATAGTAATAATACGTGGATACGATTGTTACTTAATAAAATTGGATGCAATTTTGTTTTTAATATAAAAAAAGCAATTTCGGTCTAGGCGAGGGTAAGATCGCATGATAAGGCTGACGTCAGGTGTTGTGTGCAGTGCACTTCTCCTTTGATACGTTAACTTTTTCAATACAAAGGCAATAAAAAAGTGCGAGTCACGCACTAAATACCTCCTCGACGCGCGCTCTCGAGGCGTCGGCCCAAAAGAAACAAACAAAAGTGATAAAAGCGCACCATCACGCACCCACAAAATTATTTTCGCTCCGTAACACGTGTCAAGTTTCAATTTTACTAACGTCGGAATTAACAGTGGGCGTAAACAGATTATTGATATTTTCTTTGATAAAAAAGTAATCGATGAACGCATAGCGGCCTCGCATTGTGATGAAAAAAGCGGCCATTGTTACAGCATCAGACTTTTTCTTGTCCAAATTAAATGGATGCACGAGTTTTGACAAAAAATTGACTTCATCAATCAGGGATGATTTTATTGGCTCGTACAATGGCCTGCTTAGCAATCTAGCCATTCGATCTGCTCCTGATTCTACGAACTATCCGCAGTTTTTCACATTTTAAATCGGATCATAGTTTTTTTAGTTCTAACCTAAAAAAACGTTAAGTATAATGTCTTCATTAAGTTGGTATTGTCATGAACCTTTGTATATTACGTTATGTTGGTAATTTTAAGTATTGAAAAATAATCCATTTAATTTTTACGTAAATTTCGTGACATTTAATTAATCTTTGCATATACTAAGAATAATTGAAATGTCATTTTCACTTTGAAAGTTAACAGGGAACATGGGTACTAACATGACATTAAAAATGGTAGACGTATGTTAAAATAATGTTAACTTATACTTTCCTTGATAAAATTCAAATGATTGTTTAAATACATTGAACAGTTTTTCGCCACAAATGTTGCTCTCTGTTAATAATGCCGTAATCATAGGTTTGACACCCTGTCCCCTATATTCCGAGCCATAATAACAGTATTTTTGCAACTGTTGTATCCATTGCTTCTTCCCGTCTATATTTAGAAGTTTGGTTCCTTTTAAAGCTGCAATGTAGATATAAATAAGGAAGATTTAGTTAACCGTTTATAGGGATGCCTCCGGGGGCTTACTTGGGCCGGTGTTCAAAGCTAACGCTGCTAATACAACGGATTGTTGGGGACGAGGTAATTATAGCAAATGTGCCGTATTTATGTTGACAATAGGAGAGTTCGCTATTTCGTGAATTCTCTTGTTTCCAAATCTGTATTTCAGCTTTCTTTAGCTATGATTAGGAATTTAGATTCCGGATCTTATCGGCTCTATTAAATAATCTGTGATTCAAATTAATTATACACTTACTTTATTTCGATTAATTTAAATCTTTTTATAAGTATTCTTCAGGTTGGTATCCAAGACGGTAGAAATTATGTTTTGAATTATTTTCTTCACAGAGCAATTCCAATTTTCTAATTAAAATAATCAGATATAATAGTTGTATTTTTAAACTGGCGATATGTTTCAACCAGCATCTTATCACTTCATAAACAACAGTGGTCAATATATTGAGTGCGGTCAGTAGACCGGCGTCATCAAAACTTTAACTTTTTGCCGAGCTCAACACCAGTGGCCGGCGCGCTATTACGTACACCGAAGCATGTAATAAACCTTCCTTAAGTTCAGCGATAATCACAGTTATCGTATAAATTATTCATCGGTGCACAATTTTCTTCTTCAACTTAATCATTACCCGCACATAAATCGGTATTACAACGTCGCCCGTCTGGTTGTTGTCGCAACAGATATTGACGGTTTTTTCGTGCCCACTCACAGGATGCGTGGGCTACGTGCCCGGAGACAAAGGCTCTTAGCATTAGCATAGCGAGGGCTGGGGCGGGGTGTGGCCGCCATATTAATCACATCCCGACCCGTGCCTTGCGCCGGCGCATGACAACACGACTTGTGATTACAAATCGTTCGACATCGCTGCTTATTGGATAGGTGCCTCTGGGAGGCATTGCTTTAATCTTAAAGGTCTTGATTGCACTGTCATATCTTAGCGTTAAATATGCTTCAATACCGACAGAAATCGACAACGAATTGCGTCTGACACACTTCAGCATGTATTGAACTGGTACAGAGAATAATACCCAATAAGTTCATTCCGATTTGTAGCGACGCTAATCCTCTTGTCATATTTGCTTAAAAGTAAAACGCCGTTGAACTTGTAAGCCACAACCGATGAATGGAACCTCAAACTTTTATTCAAATTAACAATCAGTATCAAACATGAATGAATTTGACTCGTGAATGGATGCCATGAAAGCCTATTGACGCATGTAGTGCGTGCCACATCTAAAGATAATTCAGTATAAATCTAAACCTTATTGCGATGACTTACATACTTAATTGAGACTGACAACAAAGAATTTAATAAAACATGTGTTAATAAAAGTAAATCTGGTACGGCAATTTGAAAAGAATCTTAATGCAATGAAGATAGAGCTTACTATACAAGAATAGATTACATAACAGACAAGGAAACTGACAAGTCATGTCGGAGGTAACGAGTGATAAAGATGGTGTTCGATATTAAATTACACAAGCAACAAAAGGCTTATTTAAAAATCAATTTGAATTGAAACAATACCAAAGTCTTATTCTTCTTTTAGCATCCATAGGTTCTTATACTAGTAGATAGTTTAATGTAAGTCCAGAAGTATTTGAAAGAAATACACATATTCCTGCAACAAATGTCAATGATTTCGCATATTTCTCAAGTAAGTTTCGGCTTAATAGCAGCGGTAACAGTGAGATGGTCTCATGGCAACGTTGGGATCGTCTTGGGAGGGCAGGGCATTTTGTCTTCGCCCTTTGTCTCGATGTGCTGCCCTTCAAAAGGCGATGCACGAATCAAATCGTCACGGAGTCATGTAAGTATACGATCTCGCGAATTGGAGAAGGCAAAGAAGAATATTTTAATTTAATATTATAATTTGTATTAAACATATTCAAAATCAAGTGTTATATTGATATAGACATGTTAGTATGATTATTTGAGGTTATTAAAAAAAAATGATTTTCAATGAATGGCAAAGCATGTATCAACCGACACCTATAATTTTCAACGTCAAAATCCGACCAGTACATAGTCAAGATCTCTCTTTTAATTTCAGTGTTCATATCCTAGCCTATTTTACAGAATACTAGCTTCCGCCCGCAACTCCGTCCGCGTGGAATTAAAAAAAAACATAAGTAAGTCGCCCATGTGTTCTTCCAAGCTATCCTCTACGTCTATGCCAAATTTCATCGAGATCCATTCAGCCGTTTAGGCTACAAACTCTAACAAACATCCATCCATTCAAACTTTCGCATTTGTAATATTAGTAAGATAAGAAAAGATTTACACACGATGGAATCAAAACTTATTCTACATACTCAAACTTCTTGCTAAGGAAGGTCTTTTGGAAACTGCAGGAACTTATCTTATCGCATTAGATCTATGCATACAGTCAATGAGAAGTTTTTTGCGAGAAGAGTTCGTAATATATCTTGGTAATGTCTGGACTCAAGTAATAAAGCTATTTGTAATTATTAAATTCGTTGTTCCTTTGCTCCGAAACGTGCATTTTGTGAGGTCGCGGGCGGGGCGGTGTCGCGTCGCGCGTCGTACGAACAAAGACGTTTAATTGTCGGTTATCCGCCGATAAATCCACGCAACCTCTCATTATCCGACTTATCGTATCATTGTTAATTGAATCTTGGGCTTTTTGTTTACACGCTATGTTAGCACGTGCGGAGTTTGCCTTTTTTATTTTGCCATTGAGATTTCGTCTCAAAAATAATGATTACGATGAAACAAATGCTAGTTACTTTAACAGTTTTCTTATTAAAGTTCTTTGTTGAACAATTTTAGTATACCTTAAAATAAATTTCAGCAAAAAAGATCACCTACAATTCTAAATGTATTTTTTAAGCTGGGACTAGTTTAAGCACTTAGTATAATAATTATTGACAGAATCTTTCAATAATTATTCTTTGAAGTATAATCTAGGATTACGACTTTTAACATTACATCAAAGCATTGTACGAGATTTATGCGATGAAAATAAATATAGTAGCAAACGTCGAAAGCAGTTTCGTTCGCACCTCGCTAGCAAGCGGCAAGCGGACGTTGATTTATAGACGCTTTATTTGATTCGATTGTATCATCAGATCATCATAAATCGAGTCCCCCTACGTATCGATGTCGGCCGATATTTTCTGGATACGAATCGAATTTTTCCTTATGACATTATGTCCGTATAGGTGATAACTGAACACCGGGGTTTTTGTTTGTGTATTAAGGAAACATTGCCAAGATATCTCTGATTTTTATTACCATCGAAACGCGTCATTTCTTTTTGACTGTGATTGATTCTTATTCTCGTAATTGTTAGATATATCCTTCAATATTGAGTACTGTGTTAAGTAAAATATTCAATTGTTTTATAAAAAATAGTTTAAGCACTTAGGAAGATTCGACACAACTTAAGTAATCACGATAGATGTACAACGTTATCATTATTCCTATAAAACCAAATACATAACAAAACAAGCATTTATTAAACAAACTTAAGTAATAGTTTCCTTATAGCGTACAAACTAGACGCCTCCCCTGACCAAGAAAGCATTTTTACTCGTCCAAATAAATGAATACAGCCGTCAGGGGACGGTTCGTAGACTTGTCAAATTAATTTCTTCGCGCAAGACAATTTGTCTGTCGCCGGGGGCCCGCAAAAAACTTCAATATCGATTGCTTGTCCATTAGTCAGGGAACAGCGATGCTCTGAGAGATCTGAGGCAATATTTCCTGCCTCCTCGGAGACAGCCGTTGCTTAATTTGATTAAACAACGCTATTACTGCTCGTTCTATAAACTATTATAGAAAAATGTATACATGATTTAACGGTCCACTGATGACTATTACATGTATAAAAATGTCTTGCTCAGTTAATTTTATGCCTTTACCAAAGGAAATAACTTCTTTAAGAGCGCGCGCAAACCTTTGACTAAACTATCGCACAGCTGTTTAGATGAGCTTTGATTCCTATGAGCTTATATGGAGGTGCGCACACTACTCGATTTTTAGTTGTGCTAAACAGTTGGATTGGCTGCGAAACAATCGACAATCGTACATCAGATGAGCTATAGTTTAGTCAAAGGTGTGCGCGCTTTAACTCTTAGCAAACAGTACCTTCAGTTTTTGGATAGCAACAGAGTACTGTCGGAAGTCAGTTGAAGGTGACTATTTGGCATTTTATTGGTAATAAAATAAACAGTAGTCACGCACGGCCGCGTCCACGTCGCACTGTGGCCGAAATTAAAGTTCGCCTTTTTGAAAGCAGCAATCAACTCGGTTACACTCGATAAAACCGCTTCGTGCCGATTGCGGTCTTCTTCCGAAACCAAGGGATAAGGATGCTGTCACAGAAGAATAAAGACAATTATTAGGTACGCGCTCGCAATTTTTAAATCCTCTTGGAAACGCAGGTAATAAAGTTATTGTCTAAAATATTAGATCGCGCGCACACCTTTGACTAATACTATCTTTGACTAGAACTATCGCACAACTGTTTAGTCTCGCTTGGATTTCTATGAGCTTATATGAAGGTGCACTACTCGGTTTTTAGTTGTGCAACTAAACAGTTGAATGGGCTGCGAAACAAGCGACAATCGCCCAACAGTTATGCGATAGTTTAGTCAAAGGTGTGCGCGCGCCCTTAATGTTACTCTGTTTATCTCCGATGTTAACTTATTAGGCATCTGAGAATATTTTTTCCAGTGTAGAAAATTTTAAACACTTCTGAGTTTAGCCAAGTCAATGGTTGTCATATACAAGGCAATACATATAATTGTTATATATTTTAATCTATACTAATATTATAAAGAGGAAAGATTTTTATTTCTGTATGTATTGAAATAACTCAAAAACTACTGGGCTGATCTCAAAAATTCTTTCACCATTAGAAAGGTAATTTATCTGAGTTTCATAGACTTTGACTTTTATTATTTCTTAATTTCACGGGGACGAAGTCGCGAGCAACAGCTAGTTTATAATATTAGTGTGAACTAGCTCTAATAATACATTAAGCTGTAATGATAGGAAAAGATAGCGATGGTAACAATTAAAATTTAACAAACAGTTTTCTTCTCGTAAGGCAAAACCCAAAAAGGTTATGTAATTACCCTTTGAGCCGTTATATGCAGTGCTAATAAATGTATTATTAAAAAATATTTATACTCAAATAAAATAACCTCAAAATGTATTGTCAAACTGACATTAGAGAGTAATCAATTGACGTTTGTGGCGTCGTCAATATGGCGTCAGATGTCGCTGACAGCGTAAGGTGGGGTGCGGATATTGTGCGGACCACGCGGTCGGATACATTGCCAAACATTATTAAATGGGGAAAAATTATTATTTAAATTTTTAAAGGAAGAAAAGAGATAGACATTGTTTAGCTTTTGCCTTGTTCGTGGATGGATAAATTAGACCTATAGCACTTTACTGGTCACATTAAAAGGTACAAGTAGACGACTTTAAAATCTACAAACGCAACATATTACATACAACATACAGTTGTGGTGAGTGCGGGTTAGACGCAGCCCTTAGCGCGTTTTGTACTAGAATTATTCCTTGTTAAATTTTGTACCACATTATGAACCTCTACGCATTTTTCAACATACAGGTTGTCTATACAAAACTTATATCAAATATCTGTAGGAGCCGCAATCAGTGACGTTCTCCGACAGTAAATTAATTAGTTGGGGTTTGAATTAAGGAAACAATAACAGCAAACAGAAGGGCTCGCAACTTCTGTGTCAATAACTTCAACCCTATCGAGGTTACGGCTTACAATTAGACTGTTTTCATTATATAAATATGTGTACCGAATCAGGGTAAGAGCGGGTGCACACCTTTGACTAAACTATCGCACAACTGTTGTGCGATTGTCTCGCAGCTAATTCAATTGTTTAATTGCACAACTAAAAATCGAGTAGTGTGCGCACCTCCATATAAGCTCATAGGAATAAACAGTTGTGCGATAGTTTAGTCAAAGGTGTGCGCGCGCTCTTAAGGCCTGTTTCAGATTTGCAGGTGTCACTAACGAATTCATTTCATATTCAGTTAATATTTGTTAGAAACATTATAGCTGGATTTCGTTATTGCTGGTGATATAAACGAAGAATCACATACACATGTAGTAATCCATTCCCTTTAGTGTTTGAGATTTTAAAAGGAAATTATAAACATTTTTTTATACGAGTAATTTGTCACTTACTGTCATTAGCTACGACAGAAATATTTCAGTTTCAAGCCTGAATTTCGATTTTTTATTCAAAGAAAGGTGTGTTCAAGTGACTAATATAACAGCGAAGTAAATAAGGAAACTTGTTGAGCTCACAAGTATATGAAAGTGTTGCCATTACGGTTGGATTAAGGATAATTCGCCGCGACAGGGGCAAGGCGGCTGGAAATTGACCACATATGGCGCAATAACACCCCAACCCTTGCCGCCATGTCGCACAACTTCAGAATTATTGCCAGTTAAATAATTTATTTTTACAACTTATAATTTATCATTATTGTCGATCGATACCATGATATTGGTTTTGGCACATTGGTTAGTATTGGTAAAAGCAGGAGACAAGAATCGTCTCAAATTTATTTACAGTATAGTTTTATAGTACAGACTATTATAATAGTAAATAGGTATACCTAGTAAATATGTCAATGAATACTACTACTTTATAAAACAGATAAAATGTGGTGTTTACATTTCGTACTCACAGTTGGCTCTCGTTAAATGGTCACTAAAGGTACTTAAGTATTAGTAGTAGGAGGGCTACGGTTTCCGCAACTCCAGGGCTATTTTGCGTGAGGACGTTATATTAAAAGTTACTTAAGTAACTATTAAACGTTTCTGGGTGTAGCAATAAGTTTTATCTTTCGTGGAACTGCCACTTATTACGGTGTTGGTATTTTTGTATCCTTAACTGATCTTTAACGGTTACAAAGTTGTGTTTAGTGTACTATTTATCAAAATGTATTGAATCACAATTGCTGTTTGACTTTTTAAGTAAAGAACAACACACTTTTTGCATATTTCAAACAATTGGCGACACAAAAAGTTTACTGAATGGAGCAATTTGTTTACACTAGAAACTAGTTATCCATCTCCATTGTTGAAATAAAAATTAGGAATTTTTACTTGCGGCGTGACGAGCAAGGGTGAATTTGTGATTGTACATACTAGACAAACCGTGTTCAGTTTAAAAGTTTATCGAGTTATATTTCTAACTAACGATTTCAATAAACGGCAGTATGTCAACTGTTTACAGGGAATTTGTCTAGCCTGTATCTGAGGGTGCAATGTGTGTACTGTACACATAGAGGGACAACCGTGACGAAAATTGTGTGGGGTAGTTTAGTGATGCAACCCTTCCGTATTCTCGCACCGCGATCTGCGGCCGCACGGGGATGTTGTACACTGTGATTTGATAGTCTTGATACTTTAAATATTTTTATCCTCCGATTTATAATTCAAAGAAATAATCGAATTAAATTTCTGTTATAACTCTATGTCGTATTCTCTCTTTCGCAAAAAATTCTTAACTTAAACAGACTGCCTTTTTAATTTAAACTATAAGCACGTAATAAAATTAAATATATAAAGACCTTTTTCAAATTCAATAACCACTTCCTTCCTTTAAGTAAAGTTCAATTCAGAAAACAATGTAACTGATTGATTACTTTGCTATGCTCAAAATATTCAAGGATCAAGCTGATTCCATCGTAGTAGAGTCAACCCTACGTGCAAGCGTGAAATTCGTACAATAAATGCCTTTGTATTGCGGCGGTACCCTGTTGACTTTTGGACGTGGCGAAACCGCCGCTAAACAATAGCTATTTTATATTGTCTGCTCAGCCCGCTTGCCGTCACTGATAACTTTTTACCTCCCTTGTAAATATTGTTCTTGATACTCGCACTGCTACTGTAATACTAATGTCCGTACTGTTAACATTGATAACATCGTATCCAGTTGATGCACCTAGAAATAATAATGCAAAAACTGCCATCTACGATAATGAAATCATGAAACTTAAACTAATTAGGACGTAATTGACACAGTTTGACTGTGTTCATATTATAGTACTAAGTTTAGAGATATGATCATACTGATCTATTAGTAATCATCAATATTGATTTGAGTCGTTTTATAATAGGCGTTAGTAGCCTACCGCTAATATCTATACTAATATATTATTATATAATAAAGCGTAAACACACACTTCTTTGTTGCCTAAGATGTCAGCAATTACAACATATTTTTGAATAATTACTTTTTTAATAAAACGCACTATACTTACGTCATGCTTTAGGCTATATATTTTCACGCCATTAAACTTAGGGGGTAAATATTTTGGATATAAACCCTAATGTGGGAAAGAGACCATAAGTTACTGCCATCAAGGAAGCAAGATTGCCATGGTTTGTCATCATGTCATGTCACTTTGACATTTGCAATTGATAATTTGACAAATGTAGGTAAAAAATAAAATATTTTTTTATAATTTCACACGGATAAAGTCGCAAGGGAACAGATAGTTTCTAACCAAAAAAAAAGAAATCATAATATGGATGATTTTAGATAAAAACAAACATTTAGCGGCGCTGTTGTGTGAGATAATTCATTCCAATTACTATTCAGACAACTTTATTTAAATATACAACTCACAAGTGACGGTATCGATGACGAAGTGATAGTCGATATAAATTATTCAATAAACAACGTCACAAAGCTCATGTAGGTAATTACCTGTTGTGTAAATAATCGAGAAGGTTTTATAACTTCAGGGTTTAAGCGTTTTATTATTAAAAACATTAAATTTTATGTTAACACCTTTAATCCCTTACACTGTATACATATCACTTTTATGATCGTAAAGACGCACTTAAATAAACTTGAATGTGAAGTTGAAAGATTTTATTTTATACTTTAACTTTTACATTGACGTTTGATTTCTTCATGATCGAAAACATTTTAATTCAAGTAATTTAAAAAAACTTTTATAAATAAGTTAGACATTATACGTATCTAATCTTAACAGCCTTTGCTCGCAAAAAAAACACAGTTTATAAGATATGTACTAATTAAATAAACTAGATTTGTGACACGGTACATCACAACTGAGCATGTCCCGCAGCTCATTATCGACGCAGCGTTGCAATGCGATTGATCGATGGCTGGCGATTGACGCTGCCTATAGATAGATACATGGGCATGAATTTTTTCAATGACTAACAAACTATCGCAAGTGTTTTCCCATTTTTTCCTGTTAATATTTACAAAATATTTTTGCTAGGTATAATGAGCCGTGTTCCGGTGTTCCTTGAAGATCCCGGAACCTTCGACTTCATCACTGGAGGATGGTCACCCAGGGGTTTTTAGTGGGTCAAATCCTACATAATCCCTGCCTTTCCCCTAGAGGGCAAGGTATCCTTAGAAGATTTCCCCCCGACACTAAAAAAAGGCACTGCCCGTTCGGCTTGTCTCTGAACTAGTGTTATGACAATGGGTGGTCACAGCAGTTCTATCAGTTATAATGTCTTTACATCTGTATCACACAGGTTTATAGAGCATGTGCTATCTTTCGTCTTAAAATTTCTCAGTGTTCGAATCAAGGGTGCAACTCTTTTAAATCTATCTTTAATTTATTTAATAGTTTAATTAATGTTTGCATGTGTCCATTTTCAGAAAGATCGTATTGTGATATACATTTATAATGCGCATTTTTACTTTTCTATTAATTGAGGGGTTAATGTGTTTTTGTTTTTATTGATATACAGTTCTCTATGTTTGTCGCATTACGTGCAATCGCTCACGGCAGCGGGCAGCAAACCAGTAGAGGCAGGTGCTCTACGTCCAGCTTATTATTGTTATGTAATTAAATTACGACGCCATTAAAACTTCACGGAGTCCGTTCGCGGGACATCTGTTTGTTTTTACCACTGTTATGTTGGACCATTGTTTTCGATACATACTAAAATTAATCATGGCCCAAAGTAATGGTGCAAAACATGCCTGAATGTCATTTATACTTCCTACTTTCGGTGACATAAAATGTTTTGTTGCATGCCTCTCTATCATCTTTCTGTCTATTCTGTTTTTATTGTATTCTATTATATGTTTCTATGTATTCTATTCTGTTGTGGAAATTGCTTGTGAGCCAAGTATGTAGAAATTAAAGTCTTTTCTTGTTATAGATTATAAAAAATAATCTAACTAATTTTGAAAAACTTCCGACCAGTGTTCGCTTGGTTTGCGATTGATTTCTATAAAAAAAATATACTTAAGGTTTATTTACCTTTTTGGTACAGAGTTGTTAATTTCAGACTGATACCTCGAGCCGTAATAATTTGGCGCGGCATTCCAGTGACGTCTATTTATCAGAGAGGGCAACACTTCATCGAGCGATTAAAAGCTTCTAAATAGCGAGGGTGCAGCGCGGGACTCAGCTCGATATAAATTAGTTGGCGATGAAAATGCTCAGCTAGTGATGTTCGTTGCAGGCTAATTAGTTATCGACAATTTTGAATTTAGAATAAATTGCTATTATTCTTGATAATTGATTTGGTTAAGTTGTTAAAAAGTATCTAATTACAACATTAGCGAATACTTTTATACACACAATAAAAGCGATAATATAATGGATTGTTGTACAATTTGGTTAAAAGTGGAAGATTTTTTTAAATTATATGTCGATTTAACTAGTACTTTAGGATACTAAAAGATGTTATATATTGAAGTATTTAAATTCATAAGTTTAAATTATATCGGCAATGTATTCGTGGAATTATCGACAATTCATTTGTAACGTCACCATTCAACCCTTTCCCAGTGCAGGGGCCTGCAATGCCCGGGGCGGCCGGGGCGCTGCAAAACTGTTAACTAAATTAAAGTGAGTGTGAAGACCGCTGCAGGGTTAACTATTCCATTTCATTTATTGCGCACAATTCTCGTTTAACCCTTTGCCGCTTAATAAAGATATAGAGGCCTATTAACAACGTCGCGGATATTTTTAAGTATCAACTGTTGGCTGGTATGCAGGACTTAATGACTTAGGTAGTTGTTAATTGAACATGCCTCTGCAATACCACCATTTACTTGGATTACTTATTACCCGTATGCTCGTGCATGCTCGCCGACCGGTAGATATCAGCGCATAACTGCCGCACATCTTACTGTTTTTTTAATCGTGGCCTATACGTGTAATATTTTGCAATTAACATTGTTGCAAGAAAACGTTTTGGAACAAAAGTATGCGATAGGCTCCATATTTACAGTTAATCTCTTCATCTCCATTTAGCATTACAGTATTTAATTCAAGTTTAAACTCAGGTAAATATTATTCAAGTATTTTAACTGTGATGAGGATTATGTAGTTGCAATTCATTGCTATTGTTTAGTTTCTCAATTAAGGAAATGAATTCGATAATTCTAGAAGCAATAGTTCACCAACTAAATAATACTCTAATAGTGGTTCTTATAAAGGTATTTGGGAAATATCTTCACCCTTATATCCACGGGTGGTATGAGCACTCAAAAGTGCGCTCACTAGAGATGCACTTGATTATTAAGAGCATGTTCAAATGTCCAATGTCTGGAAATTTTAATCGATAAGGCCATCCGACATAAAACCTTCAAGAAAACGTCAAAGTTTAGAGGTTAGAAATTTGCTCACATCTATAATCTTTTCCAAAAGAAATGTAAAACGATTTTATTGAAATTGAATTAATAATGTATTTATTGATATTATAATTCCAAAATTCTAGTAAAGTCATTTAATTGACTTTTTCTCATTTATTCAAGTGCTATAATTTAATTCGCGCAGTACCTAATTCGATACCACGGCTGTCAATTCAGTTGTCAATAATTAATGCTCATACAGTGTACCTTTCAGTGATTTTCATCCATAATCGAATGTATTTTAGAAAGCTTCATTAGAATTGTTAATGATAACATGGTTTTCGGATTTGCGATTGTTTTGCGTATTCCGCGGCTTGTCTGGTCGAGATTCGGACGGAATTGAAAACTGACACGATAATGGATAGTGCATATTATCGAATTTTAATAGAGTCAAATCTGGACTATAGATAGATCACATAAAACATGCAAGAACAAAACATCTACCTGTCAATATTAGCAACAAATAATCATCTTACGTATTCTCCCACTATAGATAAAAATAAAAATGTTTATGAAATCGATAAACCCATATCGAATATTAAATTACATTTTGTTTGGTAACAATGAGCCATATTACATAGAAAGCGATGTAGTACAAATTAGCTTTTCACCATAATCTTGCAATATACCTCAACTAGCTTTCGCCGGCGACTCCGTCCGCGTGGAATTAAAAAAAAAATAGTGACTAACCTATGTGTTCTTCCAGACAATCCTCCACGTCTATGCCAAATTTAATCGAAATCCGTTTACCCGTTTAGGCTACAACCTTTAACAAACATCCATCCATCCA
>LD688955.1:7322439-7343411 GCA_003118335.3 Papilio memnon | reverse complement strand
TCTCCTGGCTCTAAGCTACCTCCTCACCAATTTTCAGCCATATCGGTGATACCGTTCTTGAGTTATAAGTAATGTAACTAACACAACTTTCTTTTATATATATAGAATAGATTTATTACTGTTTCCACAATTGCCATCAATTTAAGATAATATAAAGATCACAAAGACCATAACTAACGTTCATAATAAATGTCAAATGAGGCGTTAATTGTGTGCAATAGAGGTGCGTGGGCACGGGGAACTGGCGAAGGCCGTCACGATCTCAAGATATACCGATACACCTATTATGCCAGTAATACACGAGGGCAAGTAAGACAGAACAGTAATTCTAGTATTTGAATCAACAATGCCGAGAACATCACTGTTTTAAGAGAACCTGTGAGCTCTGCTTACTGTACTGCATTACTGTGTTTCAGTTGTGTGATACAAGCATAAGCGGGATTTGAATTGTTGCTAACTAAATTAGATTCATTGCGTAGTTACATGAAGCGATCACTCTAACTAAATGAAAATCGATATGATTTCATTAAATATCTTAAAGTGTAAACCGAATTAAACATTTCCGTTTATAAAACGTCAATTAGATACCAAAATGGCGGACAGGAATGCGATCACGTCGGTGTGGTAAATTAAATATCGATAAACTCCATTTAGTAAAATCCAGTGGAAATATTCAAAGTTCGCTAAACAGACTGCATCATGACTATGCATTGCGTCCACCTCAGTCGAGAACTCATAAATAATATCCTGATGCCTGTAACCAAATATAACAGCCACAGAACAGCTTTGAAACCAGTATTGCCATTTTAGTCGAAAGGTATTAACGTATATTTGATTTAATTACGCCTTTAGCTAATCGAATTATTAATTTATTAATTGACCTAATAATTTCTTGTATATGTCGCTTCCTAAATTTATATTTGATATACAAAATTGACTGGAATGGTATCAGTTTATTAATATGGTGTGTTTTAAAAATATTTGTCCAATAATATTTAGGAGTTCAAGTTTTTCTAGATTTACAACGTGAATAATCGTTTGTATTATTTTTATTACTGTAAAATTAATTATATTTCCTTCTACAGCGTAAACATTATTTTTTACCAGTTTTATTTATTGCTTGTGATACTCGATACTTAGTGCTATGTCTCACGCAACTCAAATCAATATCTTATTCTATTTTTAATTCACTAACGTTTTCTAACTCTACAAAGCAAATGCAATAACTCAATACTACCAAAAGGTCAATTCTACGATTTCTTTTGCAGTCTTTACCAAGTTATTGAATTTATCAAGTGACCACACTAAACAGGCAATTATAATAATCACTGTTTATTAAGAATAAATTAAATTATAATTTGGCTAGACATGTTTATTAAGCAGTTACAGTCAATCAAAACAAGTTTGGTTAAGAGATGACAATGTTGTGGCGGTATTTGGGTTAGCAACCGCAGTAGTCTCGACTGCTGTACTTTGTCTCCTAAATAATCAAAGGAGGTCACACGACATATGTATGCTTGTAAAAAGATGCTATTGCGTGTACGGTGTCGCGTCACCGTGTACGAATCTCATTAACTTTTGGATGTGGTAATTTTATTACATTACAAGTTTCCTGCAGCCATTTTTACCGACAATGTGGTAGGGGATTCATTGATATTGTTGACAATAGTTTTTTTTAAATCTCGGTATTCATTTTCAATTTAAGGAGCAAATAGTTTGATGGTGGAAGTGCAGCTTAAATGGTTATAGCGTATAAGCTGTGATGGTTTAAAAATCTGGTCAATTTTTACTCTTCTTTATCTAAGCTAATAATTGAATAGCAAACCATCCTTGGAAGGATTTCGTACATCAGTTCGTAACCCACGCGTGTCGGGAAGCCCGCGACACGTCTTTGACAGTCGCTTTTCACAATCAGTAGTAAAGGTTAATAGAAAGTTTGTAAGACAATAGTCGCCGCCTGGCCGTGCCTCCGTCACAATGACTATTGTGTATTGAGTCACGCGTCTGTTGAGCCCACGCTAGTGACGAGCTCGTTTGAATCCTCATATTATGTCATGAAATATATTTGGAATAATTAATATTGTTGTCAGTGGATGCATATCAGATTACCACTTTGTTATAGCTCCCGGATTAATTCTTGATGGAAATTATGTAATACAACTTAAGCGTGAATTGTAAAAGAAATTCTCAGATTTCGTATTGTTTATTTCCTGTACCTTATTTTCATCTAAGATTTTCCTTATAACGAAACAAATCAAACGATAATTAACAGGAACCATACATAATCGTGTACCTAACTACAATATAAATCATATAAATTTATTGCAGGAGACACTTGATGCTTGTTTATAAATATTCCTGATTGTACAGGAAATTGTTGGATATCTGAGCTCTTGAGTTATGTGTGAAAATAAATATAAACAGTGAACGTAGTACGGTAGCGATTAGCGGTAGCCTTGCTGCCTGACGACTGGAGCTCGAGCAATTATTTTAAAAGCTTCGATGTAAGAAGCCTATCTAAGATTAAATCTTTAGGCGTCTATCTATAGTCCGATCCTAAAGAGAGCAAGCAAAACATGTTATAAGTATTGTTAACGTGTAAAAAGAATTTGATCTCGTTGAACTTGTACTTTATGATGCAGCCGTAAATTCTATTATCAAATACTTTTAAAACCAGAATCTTATATCAAATATAATTAAATATTTATTATTCGCAAAATATTTAAGACAATTCTTTAATTACCCCATACTAATCATTGAAGCAACAAACAATAAATGTCTAAATTATTTGAACACTCTTAACTAAGACAAACATTTTAATACTAGTACTGGGTTAATATTTTAAAATGACGAAGTAATTAATGACTCGGAAGGCTGAGATCGTTTAAATGAGTTGCATGCGTATAGATCACAACAATGCGGCGCGCGCCTGTCAATCACGTCGACTTTTTGTGAGCCATTCACGAGCGCCGGCCATTGAGCTACTGGCTAGACCACAGAGTAATCTCATCAGTAGGTCCACTTGAAATATTTTCTATTAATAGTCTTTCCTCTATGGGTAAGAATTGTAATTTCTCATAGTAAGTCTACGCTAAAGCACTGTTTAAGGAATTATAAGACAGTTTACTCTGGTTTGAACTTTTTAGATCCAGGAGTACAAATCTGTTTATCAAAAAGCTGTCCACAGTAGCCGTTGGTCTTACTCTATGGCTACCGTTGCGGGGCATTGTGCTTCAGCAAAAAAACACTCACCGGTTAATTACTGATGTAAATGATACTCTGAATGGTAACAGTTATTTATCTGAAGCCGACCGTTGGTGATTGATTAGGATCAACCTGGATCGTGCTGCTGTTTTCTTAATCTGATATCACTTTACACTAAATTTTTATAATTGTACTAAGAAAGCATTAAGATTTTATATGGATGGCTACAAAGGTAGGAAGGCCGAAGAAAGAATTAATGGATTGTGTGAAAGATAATACAAATTAGAAGTTAGTGAATTTAGATATGACGGATGGAATGGACTTGTATGGAAGCGCTATTTCGATCTTCTGTAGGGACAAAGGTGATGATGATGATGACATAATGAAAATTAAAGGTCACATCATTAGTAAAATGCTGTAGCTTAGTATTTTTATACTCTTATACTTACTTGTTTTTACTCTTTTAATAGTATAGGATTGAATCACTTTCGAAATCCATACAAATTCGTTATAAGACACGTTTTCAGCCCTCAAAACCACGAACCGGTAACGAAATGATAGAATGCGTTTATCGGCGACGTAATTGTTTCCCACATTGGGGCCGGCAGCGGTACCGGCTGGACCTAAATCACGGATAAATCAGATAAGAGTAAAATAAAACGGCCGTGTCCGGGCGGGCTTACCACAAAACTGCCCAAGATGAAAGGCCACGAAACGGACGAATAATTGGAGAATTGAGTAAGGACCTTACTGAAATAAAAAAGTTACTAGATTTGTACATTTATTAGAGTAGTAATAATTGAAAAGAAACATTTTCTACATACTCAAATATTAATTTAGTGGTTAATACATGACAAACAATTGTTAATTTACACTGTTTTATTTTGCATTCTTTTTTTAATTTCGTTCGTAAAATTATTTAATTTGTATATTTACTAATTGAATGTAATAGAGAGTTTTTGTTACAAATCCTAACTAAAATGATTTCGTTTCACGTTTCGTGGCCCGCCTCTGGGCGGACATGGCGTTGGGCGGTAAACCACCACATCTGTAGGCAACGAAAGACAGATGGGTCTCACTAGGCGTCTGTCTAACATGTCAACTTTTACTTAAATCGTTATTTTGTGAAGGGAGCTTTAGATATCCTTTTATCTTTGTTAACATTCGTATATGTCAAGTAGAAGATTTATTTCGATTGATTTTTCTTCTGGTGATTTTTTTAATGTTCCCGGGACTTCAGGGAAAGCACAAGAACCATATATAATATGTATCTGTTTTAACATGAACATTGAAAAGTTGGAAGAGAAACAGACAGCATAAATTAATATTTATTTGATAATGACATTTAGGAACGTCGGTGGCTCGGTGGTTTGAGCACTTGACTTGTAATCTACAGGTCTTGGGTTCGAATCCCACCGCCATGTACCAATGAGATTTTCGATTTTTCGAATTTTCATATGGCCAGCGTGTTTGACTATGGCCTAGTCACCCTAGCTTTAGGGTAGGCTCCGAGCCCCTCGGTGGGGACGTATAGTGAGCTGGTGATGATGAATGACATTTTAGAGGAGGAAACAGTATACATGCATAAAATGTAGAGAAAACACGAGAAATAGAAAAGTATGTTCATGCACTAGTTACAGTTAATATACGGTGGAGAAAATTGAAATAAATTAAAAATCGATTGCTGATAGCAATAAGGCCGCCCTTGCGCAAATCTTGTAGTAGCTTAGTTTAAATATACGTATTGCAGTTTTTGTGCAAAAATAATTAAATAAATAAATAAAATAAATAAACACCAATGGCGGGGGATTCAAATATTCACACGGTCCATTAATCTAAAGACACTAACAAGTCAGATATCACTGTAAATAGAGAAACGATCTGTCCGGCCCTAAGGGCTGACGCAAACCTGGTGGGCGGTGACGAGCGAACGATCAACGCTTTTTGCGGACATATTGAATCTGTTACCGTAGGGAATACTGACCGTTACTTAGACATACTTGTGTAGGCTCTTGATATTTATAGCAACAAAATTTCCAGTCGTAGTTGACCTTAGGCATTACAAAGGGTCTTTAGATGGAAGTCATTGACTTTTCTGTCAATCTCATAGTTGTCGAGGCTAAATATCTGTTTATTGAATTATGATTGTACATTTATTTCTACACACACCTCATTGACTGTGGGTCCAAAATGTGCACTATCATTGCCATATAAGTCCTACTAAAACTTGTAAAATGTTAAAAGTTTGTAATACTTTAATTTACCTAACCGCAAACAAGTCCTTGCCATCTGCACCGCACTGCCGGGGGTATTTTTTCTTCGACCGCAAACCATAAACGACGGCTCCCGAATGGCTGGCAAATGAGGAACATTAGTGAACGCTTTGTGGTGAAATTCGTCTACGTGTTAGCGGTTTTGAGCTCGCGTTCTCGTAATTGATTCATTTACTTTGTTTTGTTTGAACTAAATGCTTTAGAAAGAAAAAGTAAAGATGTAAGCGAGTTTGTAAATGTCTATTGCAATATTTGTGAATAATAATTTTTACTGTAAGCTATTAAACGATATTAGTTTAAACTGAATCTCTAAACAACTGCTCAGATTCTAATGCTTAGATTAATTCTTGCAGGATCTTTCCATAATTTACTCATAGGTATTACTTTCATAATGACAATTACTTCAAGAAGCCTTAGGAATTGGCAAAACGTAATGTAGGTACAGACAATGAAGCAAAATTGAAAGGCGAAAGTCCTTCTCCACGTAGTAATATTTGCGGATTGTACGTATGTGTTTGTCAAAGATGTGCGCAATCAGGCCGACCGCTCGTAGCACACCGCTCGCCGCACGAGGAGGATGAATTTATTCTGTTTATTGTCTACCGCAGATGCTGATTTGTGTGCTTTGCACAATTCGCGTATTTGTCCTTGTTCAAGAGAACAATTGTTTGAGTTTTGTGTTTGAACCTTGAGATGTGAACAATATCTATACGCAGCTGGTAACCTACCAAATGTAATTAAATTAATTAAGCTATAGCTGGTATTCTGAAGCTTGTCTACTGTGGATAGTTACTTGTAAAAACTTGAAGTGAACTTATTGCATTGTAAAATTTGGGAAAGTAAAAATTTTTGCTTTGTTGTAAGTTTAGTTTCACCACTGGGCTCCGGTTTAGTGCGTATTTATTTATTTTTTATTTCGCCTTGAGAATTGGAACGATCTTTCTTCGTCGCTTGTTGAACGTCCGTGAACATTTCCTAAACACGAACGTACTCCAACCCTATGCATTCCGATCTGAGTCGCTCGGGGTCGCGGCATTCTTAAAATGTTACCCCGAATTTTTGCAAGACAAATAACAGCCGCTTGGCCGAAATGACATATGGCGTACGTGGGACTATGGCCTTCATACACTTGGCATTCTTCGTCCTGTAGCGGGGGACGAGATGATTTATACGACTACCGCTAAACTTTCAGGTCCAGTTTCCCTTTATGACCTCGCGTATTTATGAGCTGGCCACGAAGTTTGTCCGCGGCCTCGTTGGTCACTGCTCTGTTTGTTATAAACTTCATGACATAAATATTGTTTTGGCATTTGTTTTTATGTTAACTGTGATGCAATTTTAGTTTAAAATTTTTGGATACGCGCGTTTTAAAATATGCTTATGCACACAAGCTTTATTGATTCAAAGAACTATTGTTTTAAAAACAGATAAACATAAATTTGTAAAACTTTGTTAGGTTTATTATTTGGTTTAAATTCGATGTTGTTTAGTACTCAAATTTAAACAAATGATGCGATAATGTGAAGGGCGCAAGTGAAGCGACCGCAGAACGAAGGCGCGACCGCACGACAAATGAGCCGCAAACGAGACCGAGTACCGAGTACGCCACTAACTGATATATAACGCTTACACTGGATGTTAACTAGAATTCTATTTCTTTAAATATTAGAAGTAAAATTAATTCTCCTTGTCTAATTGGAAAGAATCAACTTAAGATCTAAAGGCTCATTAGAATTGCTTTACCTAAAGACAATGCAAGCAAATCATTTTTGTCAACATTTGTGAATCCGGAATTGGTGAACATAGTTAGGAATGCCCAGCGATGTCCGGTACAATCGGATCTATTTGCGTAAGCCGACGGGTCGTAATCCGCAGTAGATTATTGATGAGACGCCCTTTATACTACTGCTATGTCTACAAGATGATTGTAAGTTAAGAACTGAAGGAGGAAGATGGAGGTAATGTTTTACCAACAATATTCAGTATAATAAATATACTTGTTTCTGTTACTTTAGTCTGGAATATAAACTTTAACAGTGAAATTTCAATGCCAAACTTGTGCAGTCATTGTTTTTTTAAAAGGAAATTAGAGGGCAGGAACATTAGATTTTATCTCTCATCGATCTTAATAAAAATATTTATAAACTTTTTTTATTGACTAATTTCTACCGCTTGTAGCTTGCGGCATACAATGTAAGACATGGACGGGAGGCCAACAAGCAAGGGTCAGCTTTGCCACGTCAATTTGCTCGGACTCGAGTCCGAGACGTCTTTCTATGCAGGATTCTATAATGAACGTGTTACATTCACCGACTTGACATATTTACACTCTTATTTGAATGCTAGAGACTTCTTTATTACTTACTAACTTTCTTCCGCGACTCCGTCTGCACGTAATTTAAAAAAAAGCGAAAAGCAGCCTATGTGTTCTTACAGACTATCCATCTATACTAAGTTTCATCGAAAGCAGTTGAGCCGTTTAGGGTACAAACTCTAAAAAAAATCCATCCATTTAAACTTTCGCAATTATAATATTAGTATGATGTAAAGAATTAAGATTGGTGGTGGTGGAAATAAATCAATGAAGACTAAAGGTGAAACATTCAAGCCAGTAACAAAAAGTAAAGTAAGCAGAAACTAAAAATCTTCTGACATCAACCAGACGTACGTCGTTTTTGTTTTTATATCAATGTTTGGCATGATTTTTTTTGCAATGTTAATAAATCGTTCCATTTTATTTATATAGCACTATTTAGACGGGAGCTGCTAAAGAATAGCTGTTAAAGTAAGTGCAAAGCCTTGACATTTCACCCCTGGGGTCTTTTATAGCGACCGGTTCTCGTATCTGATGACCGTATCCCTTCTCTGCTCGCCTTATCAACTTTACTGTTTGACATACGCACTCGCAAGTGTTTATGCTGTAATAAAACTTTAAGATGTGACGTCAGTTCGTGCCCGGTCTTCGGTTGTTTGATTGTCAGATTTTGATAAACCATAGTAGTGCGTTTTTTTGTATGTGATTTTTTAGATACATGACTGTCAGAAGGGTATACGATTCATTAGAGATTGTAAAGCCCAGTCACTGTTTATTACAGTGTAAGTGAAGATAAGCATTGTTTATAATTGTGATCAATTATATATGCATACAGTAATTTACTGTAAGCCAATGATCACATAGATTGTGCTATTTTATGAAGATTTGAAGAAATATCAATGATTTATGAAAAATCAATACAGAAACATGATTCGTTCTATTAGCGCGTATAATCATGTTATTAAGTCATTAACTAGTTATTATGTACATCATTACAATATATTTAGCGATGTAATGGCGTGTCGCCACCTGCGTCGGCTGCGGCACACCGTACAAAACACGCAATGTATTTGACCAAATGTAATTTAACGCAATTAGTCGCTTTCATTGTTTTAATTGCTTTTATTGCTTAAATTGTTCTGTAGATTAGAGATTAGTAACTATTAGATTTATGTGTATTTGTAAAACTTGTTTTTTCATGTAATAAAGGTTCTTATAAAAATGTTTTAATAACAGAAGTTAAACACATATACATACGTAGTAAGAAATTAACCTATTCTTACCACTTTTACCGAACGTATTCCTTCATAAATAAACTAGATTTTTAATACAGCTACAATGCGACAGATGTACAGACCTCTTTTCGACACCATCACTGAAATTGTTCGTTAAATGAAAATTAATGTCAGTACCAAGTTACAAATATCATTATAAAATAAAGATTCATCGGAGCGGAATGAACTCTGCTACCGACTCACCCCGGGTTCTTAGCGGCCACTAATCAGTTGTTACACGCTTCTGTCACGGCTTTAGTAGTGCTATTATTAGGCCTGAGGCCGGTCGGCGCCAACGGTCGCGGCGCACCTTGCGACACACCTTGCGAGCTAACGTCCTGTGTCCAGATACTCCAAGATATCAACCAATCAACAACAAAAACGTCATAACACAGAAACAAATGGCAAGCAAAATTGATACTTATGCATTGAGTTAGAAGGTCGATGTTTGAATGTAGATTGTATTGATACCGGAAAGATATTACCACCCTACCTGTAGATTAAGGTGTATAGAGTATAAAGTTTTTTTATTACTTCATACCAGTAGATACGGTTGTCTTACGGAATTAGCCGCGTCGGTTTCGCCCAATTCTTGGCCGTTGAGATCTTATTCGATAACAATCCCCAGGTCCCTCTGGACAGTGACTGTTAAATTGGATACATTTTTATCTGTCACGCTGTTGATTTTACTATTCTCCTTAATGATGATTGAATGATGGTTTACAGGTTTTTTTAGTTCTAAAAAATCCTTAGTTAATCAATTTTCTCTGTCCTTTCGTGATCACACCTGCTTTAGACCAATTAAATATATTACGCTTAGAACAGCTCCAAAGTTATTTTACCCGTCATTTGTTTTCTCTCTAAAAATATTTCGCTTGTCAATTTTTTATTTACCGCTTAACAAAACAGAACTTACTTAAATAAGATACTTTCTAATAGTCAATTCGATTCTTCCATTCACTTAATTCTATAAATGCAGCGTGTGTGGGCGTTCTTATAAAGTGTCAAAAGATACCGCGCTGAATGTAGTCGACAATTAAATGCAATTATATTTATATTCCGTTAAAACTTGTCGTGTTAACAGAGACAAAAAGACTTTCGAAGTTCGCCACTTAAATGTATACGTACGTTTCCTTGTATATTTATATGTTTATATGTCATTGCTATCAATTACAACAATGTAACAAAAAGAACAATGGAGTTTAGCAATGGAAACTACGTTAGTACTTATGTAAGTATCCCAGTTACTGGTAGAAGGGCGGATAAAAGAAGTGCTTCTCTACCTTTATTTTCGTCCAAAGTTTCTTGACAGAGGTTAAACGTGGTTCCTCATTGAGTTAATTTGGCTACTGCAATTGCTTTAATAATTTACCTTAGGCTCTTAATTATTTATGCTCGTATCATTTCCTTTTAAAAAAATTGACTACACCTGTCTGTCGCAAGTCTGGATCTTGCCCGCGGTGAGCTTGTTTTTATGTCAACTACATATGCATTCTTATTGTTATTGTCAATTAATTTATATGTATTGGTATTGTTAATTAGTTTTTTTATTTAAAACTTCTTGCCAGAAATGCAGTAGGATCTGAATATTTATTTAAAATGTTATGACTTGGAATGAGAATGAACAAAAGTTTGCAGCCTATGTTTTCTTCCAGACTATCCTTGACACCTATGCCAAATTTTTATGGAGATCCGTTCAGCTATTTAGGCTACAAAGTCTAACAAACATACTAAAATTTCGCATTTATAATATTAGTGAGATTTAAATATTTCCGATGCTAGTTAATGTTAGAGAATGTTATTGACTTATGATTGTCTCAAGAAATTAGAAGACTAGTCGGAAATGAACCATGTCCAGTATAGAGGAAAGGATTCTAACAGCTGTCCATCGGGGTCACCCCACCAACAAATGTCAATGCCTGGCCCGTGACATTTATTAACGGTTAGCAAGGGTTCGGACTGAGAGGAATTCCATCCAAGATATTTTTAAAGGGGTTCTTTTTGCCGCGATATTGACTCGACTGTTGGAAACAAGTTTACAATTGTTCTCTATGGTAGTCTTTGGCATTTATAAATTTCTTAATGTCGCTCTAATTAAGATTCCGTTGTACTATAAGCGGTTAAAGTCTAAATAAGTCAAACAAAAAGAAGACAATATACACAATTAATAGATTTGAACAATGCCACGTTATGCGATAAATGTGGGTTCAACAAAAACCGGAAAGTTTATTTCATAATTTATTAACAAAGTATTGTTGCGGAATGCTTATGGTCCTTTATGTAGTAATTCCAGAAAATAAAAGACTTGGTGGCAAAAAACATTTAAGGCATGCGTATAATCCAATAAAGGAAAACATTTGAGTTTTTTCTTGCATTACTTGTCGATATTTCCTCGAGATAATGGTCTGTCAGGATGCGATAGAAAAATGCATTATTTAGTGGCCATAACTGTATCCAATATCGTTATAGCGTAGGTGAGCAAACAAAAGTACCCTTTCGTAAAGCCGGTCGGTGTAAATTACGCGACAGAGGGCGCGGGGGTGACGGCGGCTCATACCGGCCTTGCGAAGCCATTGTCCGCCGGACACCAAGCCACTTTGGGGTAACTTAAATCCGAAATTGGGTATTTCGAAAAATGTGCATGTGTCATTTATCACGACCCCTCGCTTTAGCGCGGGAGGAAAAAACTAACCCTATTTAAAAAACTACCCCCGCAATAATCCGCCGGCTATACTAGCGCGGCACACACTAACAGTATTAAATTTTTGTACTATTAGTACAATGGCGTACGCGGGAAATAAATATTGAATGAATGGGATGGAAGCTGGTTGGAGATAATCCTTATTAAGCAGATCGCGCAATGAACGGCCTCTGTGGACAGACAATGCTATCATCGGCCAATAATTAATTGAAATTGAATTCCACACGTTTTAATTAATGCGTTAAAACTGGACACATATTTTATTTTGCTTTAGCATTGTCAAGTGAGATGACATATAATTAAAATGAAGGAGCTTCTAATTTAGTTTAGTAGGAACAAATTAAACGGGAAGCTCAAAATTGGAAGTTTTAAAAAACTTTTTTTAACTTTTATGTTATTGGAGACAAAGGTTGAGATATCTTAGCTATGTAACTTCTCCCTTGAGTCCTATAATCAGGTTTTACTGCGCCCATGGGACGATATAAGAAGATGAATTCATACACGCTTTAGAAGTTGATACATTTGATATATGTTTGTTTTGATATCGATTTTTCTTACACATTTAAAAATCAGAACTTTTAATTTCTTTGATAGTTTTACACTCACTTCATTATTTTTGGTAATTCTGTAGTAATCAAAATAGAATTTATATTTTAATTAAAACTCAACCCTAATCCTTAATTAAGTGCAACTCAATTGAGTCGTAGATGTAATTTAATGACACAGCCTACCACAAGCCACGTGTCGCATTAAAAGCAGATGTAAGAAGCCAACGAATTTAAAGGCAACAATTGGGTGCGTTTAAATTTTTCAATATTTTGATTCGGGATAGCGGCGCACGTGCGGTCGCGTGCCTCAAGTTAGACCCCCGCAGCTCCGCGACGCTTTATTTTTTATTATTTTCATAATTCATATTTCACAATAACAACTGAGAAGGCGTTTCGCACGGTTAGATCATGGAAACCACTCACGGGGGCGGTTGAAGGCAGCTTACCGCAAGGGCCTCTTGTGCCCGCTTTTATTTATGTTGCATTGCTCTGCGTTGCGTTTTGTGATCCACTTTATCAAATGCTTTACAAAGATCAACTACCGTTGGGGTTGCGGAATGGTTTTAATAATAGCTTCGACTTATTGCGAAGTCGAATAACTTTTTCTTAGAATAGATTTAACAAGTGATAATCTAGAACAGATGGAACAAATCTTATTAACTACATTAATTAAAATAAAATATTTTATGTTTTCCGCACACTTATCAAAATAATACAAAAGTTTTTAATGTAGTTTTAACTCTACCCTCTTTGTACCTTACCGTTTAATCAATCAGAAGAAGCAAAAAATTACAAACCAAGATAGAGTAGTATTGTGTTCTTCGATTAAAACTGTTCCAGTTTTATGACGCTGTGCAGTATTAGGGTAGGCAGAGAAGCGGCATATTGCGACTTGTTTTTAAGCGGAATTTTTAGTGTTCGAGCCTGGGGAGCTTTATCCAAATTACCGTAACAGTAAGGGTTCCTTACTTTAGAGGGAGATTTTTTATTTTAGAGTAATTTCCCGTTACATTTTACGTGATCTAGAGTATTGTGGGGTGGCGTTTTTTTTTTCTGAGGCTTGTAAATGTTCGGTTCTGTGTTTCTATGCGATTTTACTTTTATCATTTTTTGGAATACTCAATTTTATCTAATAATTTCTAATAAAACAACTGTTCTTTTTGCCGGAATAATTAAATTAAGACACCAGTATTAAAATTTAAAAAGTTGATTTTTTAAAAGTTATATCTTTTTTCCGTGTGATAAAATTTTGTTGAGACATACACTTTTATGAACGACAACAGCATTGAACTTTCAAGCTTAAATAATACTCGCGTGTCTTCAATTCTCTGTTTAATTTAAGTTTCGGAGCGTGTAAGGAAGTATTAAAGTCGTACAAGCTAACCCCGCGCCCTCTGGGGGACGATCTTTAAATACATCCGATAAAAAACTAAATGACACCCCTCAGTGGCATGCAAAATTCCACCCTCGAGGAAAAAACGAATAGAAACGTCCATAAAGGAAAATTTATCCGCAAATTAATTTGTAGCGAAACGTAATAAAATTAAAGTAAATTTCTAGTAATGTTTTAGTTGTAATTGATTTCTCTAAAACGGTGGGGGTATTTTTCAATTAAGAAAGGACATTGCAATATTTAAATAGGGATATACGATTTTAAACTTGTGTACATTATCCATTATGGATTTTATACACAATAATGAAAATTACGACGCACGCATGATTTACGGCCGAATTCTGAAACAACATTTAAATGTTTACCAGTGTCTTAAAGGATAAAGTTACTCTTAAACTAATTCCATTAAAATATTGACGTCTGTCTGATTGTAAGCGGCGCTTACGAAGCGACGTTTTTAACTTTCGTTTCAGTATTAGGCTCAGTCGAGTCTTTTAAGAGTAAGTTAATCCATACTCTTGCAGCGTATCATAAATATGTCGATACCTTACAATGTCAGACTAATTAAATCAAATACTTATATAAATGCATTCACGAAGCCAAACCACGTACGTACGTACAAATTATCGCAGTAAATCCTCATTCGAAAACCGACGAAGGTAATATTTTTTCTTGTAACACTGGTTCGGTAAACGAAAACAAAATACCATTTAATTTGAAATTGATTTTAAACGCGAGGTAGTGGGTTACAATACGTATTCCCTTGATAATAACCGTTGCACATGAACTGGTCAAATTTAAGCAGCTGGAATAATTAATAACAATATAACTTGTTAATAAAAATTGTTACGTCTCCTTGAACTAGTAATATAAAATTTATCTCTCTCAATTATGACAAGAATCCGATACTAAAACTGTGGGAATTCGATGTCGAAATGCTAAGACTTTTCGCCATTAAAGTCACATCACTACTTCGCTCGTAGCCTCGAGTGATTTATTATTTACAATCGAACATTAGATTTTTTTTATGTTAGCAGTTCGAAGGTAATAAATAAAAACGCCGCATGAAGATTAACGTTCCTGATTTATTTACTTAGCACTTATGATATATTGTTTTAGCCGAAATCTTGAAGCCGAAAAAAAAATCATAATTCCTGTGACGTCATTTGCGTTAGTTACCGAGTTTACAAACATTTTATCTCTTTCATTCCCTTCAGAAAAACCGAGATAATGCTACAGCCATATAGTGAAAAGTTTAAGAATACTTAGAGAGCGCACACCTTTGACTAAACTATAGCACAACTGTTTAGTCGCGCTTTGATTTCTATGATCTTATATGAAGGTGCGCACACTACACAATTCAACTAAACAGTTGAATTTGCTATGAAACAATCGACAGTCGCACAATTGTGCGATAGTTTAGTCAATGTTGTGCGCCCGCTCTTATAAGTCTTAAGACTGTGTCTTTTTGAGTCCAAAGAGGCTAGAAATTAATCCAATTCTTTCAAGTAATTGGCTAATCTTTCGAGTTTAAATAGGTGGTGCTTAATCTCGGCTACTGAGGCCCCTCCGTCACAAGGTGAACTATCCGTCCCTGAAATGGTTATTTTTTAAAAGTTCCCTGTTATAACCGCTGTGTGGGGCGCAGGGCGGCAGATTTAAAGCCAATTTAAGAGGAAATCTCGTCTTATATTGATTGTTCGTAATTTTTTTTTAGATGCATCGTTGGTTTTGAGATTTAATGGTGTTTTGAATAAAATAAAATTTAAAAAGCTGTTTTCTTCCTCACATTTTTATTATTGAACTTTGTGGTCTATGGATACTTCTTTAAAAGATTTCCTTAAGGTAAAAGATTAATGTGGACATTTTTGGATAGCGATTCACTTTTATCCCAGAATAAACCTCGATTTCCGGTATTCAGAAGTGTAATCAAATCTTTAATTAACTAAATCCGTCGAAAATTAGTTAATCAGTTAGTGATTTGATTATGTAATATTTTTCTCAAACGTATAATTTTAAAAACAAAGCACCCATGTAATGTTTTTATAGTTTTAAAAACAACTTATTATGTTCCTCATCAGATATTGTGTATTGAAAGACAAACAACTCGTCAAGACGATTGAAATGAGCTCAAACTCAATGAGGTTGTGTCGTTTCCTTCCAGCTCCATCATCAGATTAACACTATGTCATAATATTGCATAATCACGTGATTTACACATGTATGTAAAATTTTATTTCAATCGGTAACCGAGAAGGGGATCAAATTTAATTTGTCAGATTGACACTAGGAGTAAAAGTTTATAAGAAAATTACATTTTTAGTGTTGTGTATTTTTGAGTGGGAATGATCACTCCATCACTGGGCTGAGGAGTGCCCTTCTATCGTATCGTAAAGATGCTTTTATGGACTGAGTTGTCGGTTTCGTTCACTATATTTATTTAGTTTTACGATTGCTATTAAATTATTATGCTATTAAATTTACATAATGTTTCCACTAACGATATACGTATAGAAAAAGATATTGTTATCTCAGGTTTTTTAATTGGAATGAGCGAGATAGCAGCTTATTTTATACAAGTTTTTTGGTAGTAGAACGATAAGAAAAGTACCGTTATGCAATCGAACCGCGCGTAATTAAGGTGCGCTATGAATTCGCGTTTAGTTTTAAATGTGTGCTATATTGATATTGTAATATAGTCAAAGATGAATATATAACAAATATATATCGAACATCATTTTCAATTCTTAATTAGCATAGACATAATTTTACTACGTTATTGTTTTGTTGACCGACTTCCCAAAAGAAGGAGGTACTCAATTCGTCTGTACGTTTTTTCATGTATACGTCTATATTAAAAGTTGGAAAATAAAAAGAAAACATCATTAAAATCACTAAAACATCATTAGTAATTATTCCGACTGTAAAAAGCTGCGTTATTGCAATTATTACTACTGTTTATATATTTAAGTATTTTTCCCTCTCTGACAATTCTTTAATCTATGTCTATAAAAAAATAAAACTTAATTACCTCCCAGCATTAATAACTTGATGTCGCTTCACTGGTGGATTCGAGATTTATTACCCGACAGGTTATTAGAGGCGAATAGAAAAAAAATAACGAAATAAAATGAGTCCACATATTAATCAAAACCAATAAAACGAACATTTTAGGTCAAATCGAGTCAACAAAGATTAAAGAGTTTTATTAATATTTTTGATTGAAATCCATGTAACGAAATAAGATCTTGATCAACCTGCACATATTAACGAAGAGATGCAACGTTTTTGAAGTCAACCAACCTGTAAAGAGTCAGCATATACAGAATATAGCACTGAGTTGACTTTGGCCTAGTCACTACTTGGCCTACCCAATATTTTTTTTTTTATTATAAAATAAAGTGGCAAACGAGCAAGCGGCCACCTAAATCCGCCAAAATGGCGAAGCGATCGCTGCCCATAGACATCCGTAATTGCAGATGCGTTGCCTCCCCTATATCGACGGAGGAGGAGACGCACATAAAGAGGATATTTCCCCTTCCTATGCGTCTCCTCCACCGTTAAATCCACTTTTCCATCCAATCCTTTCCTTATAAGAAAAGGGTGGAACGGGAAAGGGACTAATATTGGGCCTCTGGCACCACACTCATCAGACGAAACGCGGAATTGCAGTCTTCTGTGTGGTCGTGGTATTGCACCGGACGAGCCGTACCATTCGTGGTAAGATGTTAAAGCGGGCTCTGCCACTGGGATATGCATCAGAAATCTTCTTGGAGACATATATGAACTGACGTCAACTTGTTTAGATTAAAACATACAAACAAAATACATTCGTGACTCCTTTGCCTTTATGACGAGTTATAATAATATTTACATTCAAAATGTAAAAGAGAAAACAATAATATTGAATATGAAATGGAATCCTCAACATTAAAAACATATTCCCAACACGATGTTTAAAATATTTTGATAAATAATAATAAAGTAAACACAAGTTGTTAATAAAATTATGCAAAACGTTTAAACGGGCTCACAGACAATAAATACATAAAATTTGTAATCCTGATTTCGTATTCGATTTAAATGAAGTAATAACAACTGGAATTCCTTACAACAAAACTTTGTTAACCTTAACCTACTTGTGATATCGATTATTTCGCGAACACAATTTACATATAAATCGTCCGTTCTTATTGTAAAGTGATTTATAGTTTATCAAACAAACGCAAACATTCAAGCGAACTAGATAACAGACTCGTGCCGCATTAGGAAGCATTTGTACTATTTGTATACAGTAAACAAGTAATAAGGTCTACTGAAAATTGACTTAAACTTAGGACTACACAAACGGGCGTTTTCTGTTTATTTATATTAATTATTAAAAAAAACTATTATGACATGATATACTTCTGGTGTAACGCTTTGGAAATTTTGTGTAGATACATTAAAAACACCATGAATTTACGCTTAAAAAAAGTTTATGAGTTTGATCTTGTTTGTGTAAGATATTAACCATTTTATTTTCACAAACAACTTTAAACTAGCTGTTACCCGTGACTCTAAAAAGTAGACTATGTGTTCTTCCAAACTATGTTCTACATTTATACCAGATTTCTGCGACATCCGTTCTAGAGATAAGTGGTAACATTCATCCATCTAGACTTTCACATCGCAATCAATAAGAAATAATCAAGAAACCTTAAAAAACAGCAATAGTAATATTTTTTTCAGTTTCTTTCGAATTCTTCACCTTTTTCTTGTGTGAGGCTAGTGTCCTTTTCACTTCGTCCACCCCCTTTATTCTTTCCGCTCGTTTGTATTAGTATCGATGTATGCCAGTTGTGCGCATTCCACACATTCCGATGTCCACGTGGTGTACCAGAGCCAGCTGGTACGGTGCACTTTGCATACGCCACTATGCCGCGACACGACAGTCTCTAACGTATTGTGTTGGTGCAAATTTGGTTGGACTTCGGTTACACTAATTTACATTAGATGTTGAATTATTCGAATTCTATTGTAATCTATTTAGTTCTAGAATAATTTGGAATAGGGTGATCGCTTGAGGTTATATAATTACCGCAAAGGATATTAATATTACAGAATTTGTTTGGTGAATTATCAATGTGTAGTTTGGTATTGATGATTAAAGCATGTTGGGACATCTGACTGCCGTATTTAGAATCAGAACCTTTAGTATACATTCTTGTATGTAAATATACACTTAGTCTCCCTTAGTTACCCTTTATGAGTGCGACACTTACTGACATTATAATTGCGAATGTTTAGATGGATGGATGTTTGTTAAAGTTTGTAGCCTTAACTGGTGAACGGATCTCGATGAAATTTGGCATAGATGTAGAGGACAGTTTGGGAGAACACATGGGCTACTTAGTTTTTTTTTATTTCCTGACGAAAGCTAGTACTATATATTAATGATGGCTTAGCAATGAAAACATCTATATTTTAATATCAGCATGAATACGTTAAAGTAAGAAAATTTTAATTACCGTCAGCGAAATTTTCCATTTATCAGCGTTTATTGGGAACGCCTTCATGCCTTGACAGAGCCGTCGTAAGTCAATACCTCGATAGCGAGCTGCGGGTACCAATTTGAGCGTAGCTTGGCCGCAAATAACATAATGCGATTTGTGAGACAGCCGTCGCCGTGGGCGTAGATTATGACACGTCTCGTTATGTGCGCTTTATTGTTTATCGGATTGTACTTGCAAAGATCATTCGAAAATAGCTAGATAGTCAAAGTTATCTCCGCTTGTTCTCATCTAAGCTGATGAAATATTAAGTCAAAACATTTAAATCATTTCATATACTTTGATTATTCAAACGTGGCAAAGTAATTTTATTTTATACGGGGTTCAAAAGTTAGATCAGTAATAGCTAGATATCAAAATTGCGATAATAATAAAAATTCCTTTTACTCTTTAGGAATCTTATTCTAGTTTGACGACCCACTTTATATTTATTTATTTCTAATTAAGTTTGCTTTCCTAGTATAAAGTTTATTAAACTAGATTGGAAACTAACAGCTAGCTAAGTTAGATCTAAGTTACAGTTAAGTTAGGTATGGAGCGGCGACGTGGGAGGAGATCTCCGGCCAGGTGTGGCTACATTATCAGAGCTCTGTTTTGTAAGATTTATTACCTATCTTGTTTAAGAATCAATATGTCATTTAATATATACAGGAAGCGATTCTACAATAAGTTAAAAATTATTACAAACTAGCTGTTCCCGTGCGGCTTCATCCGCGTTAAATTATAAAAACTTTATTTCATTATTTACATTTGTCAAATTATCAATTGCAAATGTCAAAATGACATGACATGATGACAAACCATGGCAATCTTGCTTCCTTGATGTTGGCAGCAACTTAAGATCTCTTTCCCACATTAGAGTTTTTATCCAAAATATTTACCCCCTAAGTTTAATGGCGTGTAAATATATAGCCTAAAGCGTGACGTAAGTGTAGGGCTTTTTATTAATAAAAGAATTATTCAAAAATATGCTGTAATTGCTGACATCTTAGGCAACAAAGAAGTGTGTGTTTACGCTTTATTACGATATATTAGTATAGATTACATACAGTGAAGAGATACTTAGTAATATAAAAAAAATTGTAAAAATCTCACATAAAGAAGAAAAAGGTTACAACAATTTCAACGCAAAGTCATAATGGCAAACTGTTTATATTATTTGAGATTAAACATTGAAAAACTATTTTACAACTATTAAAGTATTTTTAACATATTATTTTTATATCGATGGGATTAAAAAAAACATACAGACGTATTAATTACCTCCTTCTTTTGGGAAGTCGGTCAAAAAAGTAGTGCATTTCGAGATCATCTTAGTAATAAATACTTCGTTCTCATTACCAATATCGCAATACTAATCTTGTTTTCAACAAACAGGTTCTCCTAATTCCATTATTTAACAATAAATTGCCATTTACTTTATTTGCTTTAGATTTAAGATATATATTTACTTATAAATTGATATTTCGTTAATTTACATTTAAATTGATTTAAAATTTAGTAAACTTAAAATCAATATTTTATGAATTTATCTTAATTAATAGGATTATTATAAAACATTTTCTGTATTAACATTTAAAATAATACATTTCAATTTGGTTTGTATGAAAAAAAAATTTAAATGGTATATTCGAAAACCCTTAAATTGTTTTGGCTTATATTCGCGAATGTTAAGATGGATGTGTGGGGAACACGATTGGATAAGATACGAAA
>LD688955.1:7307452-7322332 GCA_003118335.3 Papilio memnon | reverse complement strand
AAAGGTGACATGATCAAGAAGGGAGTGATGACTGAGATGACGGATGACAGAGTTATTTGGAGGACGAAAACAGGAGATTCCTGTCTACTATAACATTTGATTACTTAATGTATAATTTAATGTTTTTATATAACATTTATATTCAGGATAAAGGAATCCTTTCAAATCCAGGTATTACAGTTGCACCCTTTCTCGACTAGTTTACCCCTGATCATTAAGGAAGGGTTAAGAATGAGCGCGGGGTTCTAAAGACCCCGCATTTCAGAAACAGTATTTCAACTCAAATTAGCGATTTAAAGTACCGCTGAATTATTAAGTTCCTTGATAAGAATTAAGTTGTTAACGGTAGGGGAGATATCCTACATTTTTTAAATATATTTTGTTTTGAATTGAATTATTTCATTCAAATTAGAAATCATTCTTAAAAATCTACCTTTAAGTAGCTAAATATTTTTAATGTCATTACGTACAAGACACAAATAAGTACGCTTGTTTGTTGCTTAAACTACACTAATAGAGAGCCATGCGAAGAAGTATAACGTACTAGCTGTTGCTCGCGACTTTGTCCGCGTGAAATTAAAAAAAATGTAGCCTATGTTACAGATAAGTTACCTCTCTAACGGTAAAAGAATTTTTAAAATCGGCTCAATAGTATTTCAGAGTTATTTCAATATATACAAAAATACAAATCTTCCCTCTTTATTATGTTAGAATAGATTTCATACAACACCCTAAACTTAAGCAATCATTAAAAATTAAGTATAGATAACATAGAAACTAAAATTATAACATTACGTTCAATCAAATCTGTATGAAGTATCAACAGATGTTTGTCTTGTCCAAATATAACATTACCTCACTGTTAATGATGCCTTTTAATGAGCATTCAAGATCGATTGCGCGATATCAATACGAAACTAAAATGAACCGTTAATTTTCTAAGCTCGGACCAGCAATAAAACGAGCAATATTCCGAGACGCACATCTAAAACACGTGTTCATAATAGGGACTTAGACTTCAAAGATTAGATAAAGCAGAAGTGTCAGTGTAAAAAAATACTAGATAATAAAATGTACTTGTTTTGTATTGACAAATCCGTGACTTGTAAATCGTTTTTAATTGGCGCTTTCGTTAAAATACCAAAATATGAAACTGAGAATAAATGTTAGTGGTAACTTGTAACGTTGTAATAAGTAATCTTCTAGATAAAGTTCGTTGTATAACGGTTCTGTATGTTCATACTCTATGGTCAAAGATGGCTGGAGGCATACGGCCGAAAGTTGGTCGAAATAATTTAATTAGGTCCGTGATGACCGGCGGCCGGCGCAGGTGCTCTCCACATACACTCCTTTAGTTTCTTAAAAGGTATACTTTCGTATAGATGTTTTGTATATTTTTATTAATTGTATAGTTTGTTCTGTTATTAGTTGAAGCTAAAATTTAATGAGATTCTTGTTAAGTCAATTGGATGAAGGCGCGACATTGGAGAGAACGTCAAACACCACTTGTATAAATATATCCTTAATTGAACAATCCTAGATACGGCATAATGGAAATGATGTTATGGAATGTTCAACAGTTCTACTTCTGCGAACATCCATCTATAGATCCATCCATTATTTTCGCATTCCTAATGTTAGTAAGAAGTAATCATACTCCATACTAATCATACTAATATTATAAATGCGAAAGTTTAGACGGATGAATGGATGTTTGTTAGAGTTTGTAGTTTAAACGGCTGAACGGATTTCGATGAACTTTGGTATAAATGTAAAGGGTAGTCTGGAAGAACACATAGAAAATAAATAAAAAATAAAAAATAAAATTATATGAAATAAAATAGGGTTGTCAATTTTTTTTAAATCCACACGGACGTAGTCGCAGGCGAAAGCTACTATGTACTAATTTATAAGCTTTAGCACCTTATCATTTTTAAAATCAAAAATTATTTCCATCCATTAGTAATATCAAAATGCGCAAGTAAAGACACTATTAGTAGTAAAATGACTAGTTTATTACGCGTGGTTGCCGCGTAAGATTATGTGGTGATCAGCGCTAGACGAGTACGGCTCGAATCGAATCCTGAACATAAACTGCAACTTTATATGAACACCGCGCTAAGATCATAACCGAATAGTGATGTGCCACATCAATTAATTATAGTGTCGGTGTTTACATCGATACTATTATTAATCCCACTGAATTATGACAGAGGAAACAAAAACAATTAAGTACATTCATCAACGAAATCATAAGTCAAATCTAACAAGTTCCGGGACTATTAAAATTCACTGAAATTGCTCTAAATTCTTCTATCACATAAATATACATTTATCTCAAAAGTACAACAAAAATATGCCACTTTTGTAGTACTTTTGTGATAATGGTATATCTTATTTCACTTCACATGAAGTAAATAATAACGCCATTAAATATAGGAACTACTTTAACTATGGATAACGACTTGATAATTTAAATAATAATATTAATAATTAAATTAAATAAAAAGATCAAAACAAATCATAGCACAACACTATCATGATCTGAGAGAATGTCGTTCTGCGTGTTAGTTAATGAAATGAACCTGTTCCCAATACGGTTCATAATAAACATTTTATTCGCAACGCACCTTATTTATAAATAGCCACCGCAAGTACAAACATTCAACTAACTTCCTTTTTATCTCCGAGAACAATAGTGTCACAGTGTTACAATGTGATGGTTTTTATAACAATATTTCTGGACCTCACCACTTATTGTGGAATGAGATATAATGTTCATCTTGACGTTTTTTTCTACAGGATGTCTCAATGTCAATAATTACGTACAAATGTTTGTTTTTAATTTTATCTGTACTTTTGGAATCTTGTATTCCTGAATACTTATCATCGACTCTATCAAGATAAAGATAGCTTTATTTTCCCTTAATACAGTTTACATAATTATCTTTATTAATTACAACTAAAAAATAATTATACTAAACAATTATTATAAATGTTATAAATATGTTCAACTAGATTTAAAGATATGTTAGTATGGATAGTATTACTCTTGATCATCTGTGTAAGAGCCGCCTAAAGCGGAGAAGGCCTCCTCCAAATTCCATGTATTCCTATCCGATGTCTACCGGACACTGCCTAGTCCAGCAGTGTCCAGCGATCTTTACTATGTACTTTACAACTCTTCATACTCTACGGTAAATTGCCCCTATAATTAAGTTCAAACTTACACAGCTTAACATGTAGCAAGTTTTATAGTTCTTCTCTCAGACAATCGTAGAATTGCTTTAGAAATCTGTCCAATATTGATAAAATTAAGGTTATGCTTATGCCGGCCCGCGTTCGCACATCAGAAATCAACAGCTTTGGCCCATATCAATTCATTGAATTGATTCCGGATTTTTTTCTTCGAGTGAGTGCACGAAATATATTAGAGCTATAAAAAGAGGCTCCGCGTATTGGAGGAAGCGACGTCGTAAAAATAGATGTACAAGGCGTAACGCGCTCCGCATCAATAATTCAAGATTACTTACCGCAGTGTTGGATAGATTCCTCATTTCCAATATTTACTTATTTTTGTCTTGCTACACATGAATTTGAACCTTACCGTATTACCTTAAAGTCGATAATACATTTGTCAAAGTACATTTGATGACACTATTTATGTCTATTGCCTAGAACGTCTTAAGTATAGGCGTTAAATAAATACTATAATTTATTTTGTATACGCGTTGAAATGTTAGGATATTCAACGCTCCAATACTTTGCTTTTTTTGGCAATTCCAATCTTGTATAATACTAGAGACAATATTCTTCTGTTGAGGTAGAAGTGATTAATTTAGTGGAAAAAACTATACCAAACGATACTGATTGGATATAATTTTATAAAGAACATTTTAATAGTACCTTGACACGAAATTAAGTCCGTGGTATTTCGTTAAACTTTCTGGTGACCAACACTAATAATAGATATGTCGATTTATGAATGTTTTTAGTTTTAGAAAGGAATACTGCAATGGATTTTTTTATTATAGCGTTTGATTGGATGTTAATTGCCTCGTTACTATGAGAATCGCAGCGGGATCTTCAAGTTGATAGCCGAAAGCTAAATTATTTTCGCCTTAGTTGATGTGTTAGGACGTTATTGATCAACTATTACGATATTGCATCGTATTCGATTGTAACTACATTTAAATATCTCATAAATTTATTTTACATGAAAATAAATTTCATTTTTTATATCCTTGTAGAATTATAAGCTAACGTGAGATGGAATATAGGTGATGTATTTATGTAGACGTTTTAAAATAATAACAAGCTTAGGTAATTTTATGAATAGGAGGAGGTGAAGGATTATTGTAGTAAAGGAGGAGGTACTGTGGATTACCTTTGGTTAAATGTACTAATTGGTTAGACTGACCCAATAATGAAACTTTCGTATATGTGTGAATACATTTTATAATTAATTTTTCAATACGAAATGTTTTTCGCAGAAGGACATTTTTGGAACGACAAAATTACATGATGTCGTTGGGGGACAGGGCGGACGTATCTGAAACCAGTGGCTTGTCAAAAAAATAACGTTTCACATTTAAAAAGAATTATTGGAATAAAAATGTACGTGCTGCAGGGGCAGCATTTCTATGCTCTTGTTTTGAAGGAAACGGTTGGTATGAGTATAAAAACGGATGAATCATTTGTTTTAAACTCCGATGTTTAAAGTTGAAAGATTACTGTGATTATAATTATTCACTTATTTTCCAATTTTCTTCAAAGTAATGCAGCATTTTTAATTTGAGAACATCATTTGATATGAAATAAAAGTAGATATTATGATACTCATTAATTAAAATCGCAACTTTATCAGATCCAAACACGATATCTTTTTAAAATGTTTTGCTTAGCTTAATTTATCTCTAAATTAGTTTTTTTAAATAGAGATTTGTATCAGTTAATCGGCAGAATCTCTCCGGTCCGCAGTGAAGCTGTGTAACCCGGATCCATTCAATTTCGCGTCTCAGGCAATAAAGTGTGATTGTCACGCACGTACACATTGCATAAAGGGGCGTTACTTCGAGCCGTGGGGCAAAATGGGCCGCGTAGGGCCGCGGGAGGGCCGCGGGGGGATGGTTAGGGCCCTCAGGGTAGTGTTTAACGCACGGAGGGGTTTTCAAAATAATATTTTTTTGCGTTATGTTGTTTTGGTTTGGACTAGTGTCGCGACTTATGTCGGCTTTAAGGAACGAGAGCTTTCTTTTGTTAACTGTTCTTTATACCGTTCTCTGGTAGGTTAACGGATGAGACTATAAAATTGTTACTAAATTATTCGATGAGTGTGTGGTATTTACGCAAAAACAAATTGTTAAAGAGGATATATCTATCTACCTACATCACATTTATTCGACATCATAAAAATGACAATTGCGTAAATGCGTGTATCGTCAATTAGAAGCTGTAATTTTCTGTGTATAAATACTTGACAAGAGGTCCTTGGAGCCTATTATTTAAGTAGCGATACTTCGGAATGGTCTGGTTTGCGCTAATATCGGCGTACCTCCGTATTCCTGGGAGACGCATCGATTGACCGAATCCGGGCCCGATCCTGTGGGATCGACGCGCGTAATTTCTCCACGAGGAACGTGCTCTGCATGCGTAGCGCTCTCAATCGCTCACCCCATTACGTTGCGATACTTTTATCCTGCCATAATGTACAAGCGGTAGCGGATTAGAAGAAACAATTGAAAAATAAACCTAAATTATAATGAATATCTATTCTTACGAGTAGATTAAACAGTGAGTTGTTACGAGCTTACAGACTTTGCGTTTTAAAAGATTATGTCCTCACGATTCAGTCTCTTTGTCTGTACAAATTAAGGAGAAGTTTCGTTAAGCGATTTTATAAAAATGTCGATTTGTGCTGCGTTTGTTTTAGTCTTTTGTTTAAACTCCAAATTTCCGCAGCATTATTTTACTATTATTAAAGAAAAAATATTACAACATTCTAAGGCTTCGTTCGTAGTCGATGAGATTCTCTAACCGCTGTAATCTTATTACATGTCCCGTACACCAGCACATTAGGCGGATCGATGTCAGATCGAAGCGGCCCAATCAGCCGACTTTCTTATATCTGGAAATAGCTTACTATCGTTCTTATTGTTACCGAATAAGGGTTGCTGAGGCTGCAGGCCGCTATCTGAGAAATATTGCGACTCTCTTCACATTCGATGTTGTTCCAAATTTATTACACACTTGAACAACTTTCCGAATAAATTGTTCGGGATTCAATTAAATGTGATTTATTTATCTTGCAATTAGTAGGAGTTTTATTGTATCTTATTTATACAGCATAAAAGTGTAAACATAGACTTACAACTTTCTCCACTTTAATTACCTCATAGTTTAAAGTTAATATCATGCAGTGTTAACCTTAAAAATGACTGTCAACTAAAGCTCAATTACTCAGAACAAATGAGTTCCAACGTTAGTGACGTCACGGTGACTTCATAAGTTCTTTAGTATTTATTATAGAATCTCGCCACCTATGCCGCGCCATACAATGACGTACGTACGTACGATGTTTATTCATGTGCTGCCTCCACCGTGCCGTGTCTACCTACGTAGAAGAAATATTTAAAGATCATTTGCTACTATCGTTCGCTCGCGACTCTGTCTACATGGAATAAAAAAAGTAAGTAGTCTATGTACTCTTCTAGACTATGCTCTACATCTATGCCAAATTTCATCAAGATTCGTTCAGTCGTTTGGGCGGCATACTTTAAGAAACATCTATCCATCCATATATTACAATGCCTTTGAAATGCATGTGGATTAAGCGAGGAACTAAGAACATGCTAAAAAGAAAACATGCAATCTCTACCTATTGAATTTACATACCTTTCTATTGATGATGTAGTTTTGACGGAATTTTATTATAGAAAAAATAAACCTCGTTAGAACTATATTAAGGAATTTAAGTCGCTGTATAGTTTAAAATGATTCGATGTAGAAATTTGTTAATAATTTAAGACGCTTAAATCCGGATATAGCACCTATCTTTTTAATAGTGCATATCATTATCCTTTGAGATAATGTTTGTGTTTTACAGCTTTGTTTGTCGCTGGATGAGGCCTTGATCCGAGAACCGGATGGACATCAAGACGGTTGCTATCATCATTAAATATAAACATGGAGTATCGTCTATTTAATACTAATACTAAAAAAGATATTTTTATTTTATTCACTTTAGCGAATAGATTAAAAAGATTAACGAAAAATAAGCGTTTTATTTGCATAACCTTTTAAATTTAATCGGATAAATATTTTCACTTAATAAAATATATGAAACAAGTAAATTAAAAATGTGTTTTATTGAATAAAGATGTATGCAAAACGACATATTTGATTCTTAAAGCGACTGTTTTAAAAGTTGTCGATTTCCCTTCCACGATGCGAAGGCCGTACAAAAATAGACTGACCGAGTGTTTCGCTATTTTTCGAAGGAATTACCAAATAGGTGAAATTCCTCCATTCCTTACCATCCGCGCATGTTTCCTAATTTAAGTAATTCCAAGGTCTACGATGATGGTAACTTTAATATCGACTTTCGTGCATCGATCGCTTTTATATATTTACTCAACTTATAATGAATTTTTATAAGAAAATAATCCACCACAATTATACACATGTAAACTTCTTTGGTTAAAAACTGCAGATTTAACGTAACATTGATAACCATTTCCAGATGTAGACACTTCCTACATATTCATAACTAGCTGTTCCTGTGCGACTTCATCCTCATGAAATTATAAAAAAAATATTTCATTGTTTACCTACATTTGTCAAATTATCAATTGCAAATGGCAAAATGACATGACATGATGACAAACCATGGCAATCTTGCTTCCTTGATGTTGGCAACAACTTATGGTCTCTTTCCCACATTAGAGTTTTTATCCAAAATATTTACCCCCTAAGTTTAATGGCGTGAAACATACATGTAAAGCGTGACGTGTCGGGCTTTTTATTAAAAAGAGAATTATTAAAAAATATGCTGTAATTGCTGACATCTTAGGCAACAAGGAAGTGTGTGTTTACACTTTATTATATTAGTATAGAAGTATAGATATCAAACTGTACAACCCTATAATCCTTACCTATAGAGATATCTGTTATTAAATTGACAGCCATCGCTACAAAAAACTATTGTTCACTGGTTCTTTTATGCAAGTATAGTAGACATTCCTTGAAGAACTGGACATGGATCAATACGTCAACATATCTTAAGATTTATGAATTGTTGATTCACTGTTTACAATTTTTGTTTACTTCACAGGAAATTATACGTGTTGTAATGCTCCGATGCTCCGAAGGATCCGAGCACCAAATGATTTAAATATCTTTAAAACATCGTTTATATGGTCAACTATATTTAATTAATACCAAATGTTATTTAAAATTTCACGCTCTCAATTATCACGCCTCCGAGCACTGATAAATTCGCCGTGTAATTTTTACTGGATTTATTTTGAATAAATTTTCATACATTACATCAATTCGGAAGCAGATATGAGTTAAATGGTTTCACCGGTCGATTACAACTCGTTATTGTTTGTTTATTTAAATGTGCATATATTTTATTTATTATTAATTTATTGATAACTAAAATGTTATTAAGGTACATATTCGAATGTAATGAATTTGTAACGAGACTGAATTTATTGCAATCTTTATCAATCAAACAGATAGTTAATAGTCAAAATTATCAGGGCTATATTTAGAAAAATCTCTTTCAAATGCACGTGCAGTACTATTCTTGACTCTTTTATAAATTACAATTTACGTAGTAAGAGATAATTCTAGATTCGCTAGTACTTGAAGTAATATACACGATATATGTAATAATTCTTTTAATGCAAGTATAACAAACTTAGATAGCGATTTACATCAAAGATCAATTTAAAATCATCTTGATATTTTTCATTTAATATAAAAGCGGTGTCACACGAGCGCGTGAGTCGGCCGCGACACGCGGAAGAGATCGCAATCTAAGCTATCAATCACAGCGGGTCACGTCGCGCGTGACCGCTACCGGCGCGTGTGTCGCCGCCTTACTGACGACCAACGATCTTTACCATTAATTGACTTGGGGAAATTTCCGACACCTAAAATCTATAACTATATCCCTGACAAAACATAGATTCTATCTACTTAACAGAAAAAAAGGTAAATTTGAACTTAAAATTTAGGGAATACTGAGCCTAAAAATTCCAATCGAATTGAGAAGCTAGGCTTATACGATTAATAAGTTTGTTGGATAATAGTAACACAGTAATCCGCTTCAAGTCCAATTTAGTTTCAACTCTTGATATTTCCTTAAATTTTGCAGCCACAAGGTGATTTCCTGGTAGCAAATATTCTAAGATGTTCGTGATTTAAACATACAACATTAAGACCACAATCTCGTGAGCTAATGTTCAGACTAGATATCTAAAGACGGCTCGCCTAGCATTGAACTTGATGGATCGAGTTTAGTGCATTATGCTTTGTGTACAGTCACCTTCCCTCGCGGTATTACAGTTACAGAAAAATAAATTTCTTACAACGCATCTTAAATCCAATCTGTATTTTCATCAATTAAAAAAAAAACGTCTGTCGTGATATTGCTGTGGAAAAATGTATCCGTTCTGTGTGTATTACAGATTCAAATAATACCCCATTTAAATGTGGAACATCACGCATGACGTCGACTGTACATTTATGCACGCGACTAGTTGTAGTCTTAAGAATGTAGTCAAGGTGTGGCCAAGCTAAACAATGTAACACTTCTCGTGTAGGTTAATTTAATTGGGTTGCTATATTGTTGCTATATTTGGAAGCAAGTTGTAACAAATGTTCTTATTTAGATAATTACAAAATATACATAACTCTGTACGATATTTGTAGTAACACTGTTTTAATGAAAGGGATAGTTTTCAGAACATAAAGTATGTCAGTGCATTATTAGTGTACATGTACAGTGCTGTAATTAATCTATTAATTGTTTACAATATAGTCCTAAGGCTATAAACCACTTGTACAACTTCGACTAAACTCTCGCACAGCTATTTAGTCGCGCTTTACTTCTTCTGAGGTGCGCTCACTACTCGAATTTTAGTTGTGCAACTAAATTTTTAAATGGGTTGCGAAACAATTGACAATCACACAACAGTTGTGCGATAGTTTAATCAAGGGTATGCCACCGCTCTTACACTATAGTCAAACTAGTATGTCTATCTCAGTGAGGCACGCTACTATCGGTTGGTTCTGTCTGTACATATAATTTCCACGCGGACATAGAAAATGACAAAGGGCGTTATTGAGAAATCATAATTTAGCTTGACTTATGCATACCGGGTCAGTTAACTTGTTTTTACTTAGTATATGTCACATTTCATTACTATTACTTGTTATGTGTAATAATCTTAAATCTGCCAAACTCCGAAGTGCCCGTGAGGTTTGTATGCGCGTTTTATGCACGACCATCACGCGACATGCTCACAGCATGGGGTTGTACTGAAATCGTACCTACGGGCATTCATGGTCAAATACCATAAAAATAACTTTAAATACTAGTTCTTAATGATATATGGTACATTTATGAGGTATCTAAAATTTATATCGAGTTAAAACACATGTGCAGTTTCTGATGTATTTTCCTTATTATGTTATGCAATCATGTATGTCGAATTGGTTACTTTTGACATTTGAAGATTTTCTACGGAAATCACTTAATTCATCCAGTCTTCTCCCACTACCCTATTCTTCAATTTTAAAATAAACACTTAAACACTATTTCATTGTTTTTACAAGCTTTCGCCTGCGACATAATCCTCGTGGAATTAAAAAACAAAAGTGAGTAGCCTATGTGTTCTTCCAGAATATCCTCCACATCCAAATATCACCCAAAGCAGGCTGCAAACTCTAACAAACATCCATCCATCCATCTATCTAAACTTTCGCTTTTATTATATTAGTAAGAACTACAATAAGGGGGGAAACAAATGGAACACCGATGTGATACTAGAGAAACTGACCTCATCATTTTCTAAGTGTTTATACCGTTCCATTTGGATTATTCAACTATAACTGTCAAACGGTTTACTATCCATAAAATATAGCTTAATAGCTAATACAAAGATAATCCGATTTCACAAGATTTCTATAAAAATAGAATGCATTTACTTATCTATCGAATTTAAATTTGTTTAAAATACAAGATTACCAAATGAGTCATTTTATTACAGAGATTTTATCAATTTGTTTTAGCAGAATTTTTCAACAATATCGTGAAAACTGTCTCTTATAAGGTATTTAAAGATATGCGACTTTTTTCGCTAGAGGATATTTGTGTCAACACTAGCTAGCGGAATGCATTTAACACTGGCCATTTATGCCATTAACCAAGCAATATGAAGTTTGTTAGAAAAAAAAATCAGATCCATAGAGCGGCTCCACACCGGCTCGATAAATCAACGGACCTCATGCGGTTTGGTATTCGGTTATTTTTTCTTCGTGTAATATGATTAGTGTTACGAAACATTTTATTGGACCCAGCCAGAGAACTGTTATATGAGGTTAACCGATGTCAGATGATACGGATGCCTTCGAGATTGTGCGAACATCGTTTACTTTTTAAATGTCGAATTGTGAAACAAGTCGAGGCCAAGCTACCGCTGTTTCTATACTAATTAATATAATTATAAGTATAAATTGTTAGAACTAAAGATGTTTATCATCAAATGCCATCTCATAAACTATAAGATACGTTAATTTACTTAGAGATACAAATATACATAAAAATGTCGTTAATTAATACGTCGTGATATTTTACAAAAAAATTCAAATGCGTTTTTTATAAAAATTGGTGAAATAAACATGACTACAAATCACTTAAGGTTATGAACGTGAATACTTAAGACACTTTTAATCTAATTAATTTTTTATCATTCAAACCAAACGCACAAACTGCAGTAACGTCCATTAAAATACAATAATAGCACAATTTACAAATTTCGGTTTAATTATTTTTTCTTTAACAAAAATATTCCACAAACTAATTTGCAACTATAATTCGGTTCACCGGAAAATAACTGCGCTTTCACAAAATTCATCTATACATACAATGAAATGGAGTGAGAGAGAGAGTGTGTCTGTTTGTAATTTCAGAAGAAAAATTCCAGATTTCGGGAAGATGATGTATTTGCGTTGCGGGTTATCTCCGAAACGGCTGGGCCGATTTCGTCCAGACTTTCACTGAAGGGTAGCTGACATAGACGAGCATATTATAAACTAAATACATTTTTTTATCTTATAATAATATTGTGTGGAAGTCGCGGGCAACAGCTAGTGTAGTAATAAAATCGATACTTTCGTTTCCGAATAACCAGATTAGAACATCGTTTCTAATCGTTAACCTGCGCAGGATCATCCGTTCTTTAGATTTAACCAAAGGTCACAGCGGCTTTCCGTGTTTCTGGGCCAAATTACACACTCGTATAAGGTCAATACTGGACTGTTACAAAGTTTTAGTGATTTAATACTGTTTTGATTAATTGTGACATTTAAGTAAAAACTAAAGGAAAAGGTCGTTTTGATGTTGACATTACGAATTACTAGAATATCAATAGATGTTTTTTGTTTGGAGTGTGAACTGCGATACTCAATTTCTCATATTATAAAAAAGGACTCAGTAATCATAGAATTAATGTAGTAATCTTGCTAAGTAACATAATGTTACTATTAGTCCCTTTCCCGTTCCATCCTTTTCTTAAAAGGAAAGGATTGGATGGGAAAGTGGATTTGACGGGGGAGGAGACGCATAAGAAGGGGAAATATGCTCTTTATCTCGGTCTCCTCCTCCGTCGATTTAGGGTAGGCAACGCATCTGCAATTGCGGATGTCTATGGACAGCAGTCGCTTCACCATTTCGGCGGATTAAGGAGGCCGCTTGCTCGTTTGCCACCTTATTGTATAAAAAAAAGTTATAAATGTGAATATTTCGATGGCTGGATCTTGTTACTAAGCGTCAAGAAGGCTTAAGGGATTTTGATGAAATTAGGCACAGAAATAGAAGGTAGTCTGGAAAAAGATATAGGCTATTCTATTGTTCTGTTAGAAGTAAAGAGTCTGGTCTCACATCAACATTTGATTGACTTACCTTTAACTTTACCGTAGCAAAAGTTATTTCAAGCAGACTTTGTTTATGCCATTCTTTAACAGTTAACCTTAGAATAGAGGAACTTTTATGCTTAATAATTTTAGCGAATCACTTAAATACACGATTGGTTCCGCTTGTTTGTAATATTAAGGAAATAATTAGTCGAACGGAATCTCGATCTCTTTAATTAATCGTTATTTATTTAATTGATACCTTAAAGGTCGATTTGAAGACTTTTGATTTTTAATGATGAATTGATTCTCGAGATATGAACATACTAAACAATTTTGTATTTCGGTTAGTCAAGGAATATTGTCATTTAAACGATATTTATACGAACTTAAAGTAAGAAAACTAGATTTTATTCTTTGTCTCGACTTAGTCCAGTCAGAAGTTTGTTTATTAGTAGTGTTTAAATTATTTAATGTCTAAGGATACGTAATAGTAAAGTGCTTACACTTTCCCCACTGAGGTGACACCGTTACTTCTATTCAAGCAGCATTGTTGGCACCGCTTTCGAAATGCCCACACGTTTTGTAAATGTTCAACTTGGCTGGTTACAATCCTAACAGGTTCGATGCCTGATTTGCAGCGATTATGAAAAAAAAATCTTGTTCGTATTACGATAATAAACGCAGACAAATTGTTAGATCGTTACTGGTATAACCGATTATAAATATCGTGGTTTTTGGCGTAGAGTTTTCTGTTGTTTCATTTTACGCTTTATTTTCTTGGTTTAAACTAAAAAAATGGGAAATACATTATAATATTTTCTTATATCAGAGTTTTAATTACATTAACATTAGCCTAACACTGGTCTCTGATACGACAAAGATGTCTTTAGGAGATAGATCTTTGCGGTATAACTGTATGTCGTAAACCGTAACTGAATACAAGTATTTTGTACGAAATCATATGTTTATTGACGGAGGCGAATAATCATAATATGTATAATGCATCTAACGTTTTCGTTAGTTGAAAAGTACATCGCATTTCTATTGCACGGCTCATTGCCTAACCGATCGACTCATTCCCTATCGTGTTCAATAAAAACTTACAAGCGAACATAACCAGTGGAGATGAGCATTTGACGAAATAAATTCGGTATCTAAAGTAACGGACCGGTACGGGTACGAGATACCGGATACCGGCCGCTCGGCAACTTTATGGACCAATAAAACTTTGAGCCTGTGTCCCCGTGGCGAACATCGCGCCGCTAGACCAAAAAGTACCGACAGCAAACAAAGGTATCAATTGAACAAAAAAAAATTTGAAGCTTCCTCAAATTGGATACATTGTAAAAACGTCTATTTTCAAACATATATGAAATATTATTTAGCAATAAAAGAAACTTCACTTAACTTAATATCTTTAAACTTTCTAGTCCATTAGTTTTGTTGTTAAAACCAAAATGCTTGGATCATTATCATTATTTTCTATTTATAGGAATTGATTTTAATAATTAAAAACTTTGATAATATTTTAAATTTCTAATTCTGCGGACCGTACATTACGTATTTCGTAAAGAGGACTATAAATTCAAGGTTATTTCGTTATTACAGAGAGATTGTACAACATTTGTGGGTGATAAAACCTTATCACGAGCCATAACTCATTCCGCGATTACTTTATATTTCACACATTCGGACATTACGATTCGTTTTACTAATTTTCGCCTTAACAGC